>CM060250.1:23953353-24093353 GCA_030684275.1 Acipenser oxyrinchus oxyrinchus
AGCCCAACCATACCAATAGAAGAGTAATACAAAAACAAAGCAAGTAAGTTGGTATGCTTTTTGATTTTGTCTAATCCTTAGGTAAGGGACATTGTTTGTATTTGTTTAATCGTTAACATTAAGAGATATATATATATATATATATATATATATATATATATATATATATATATATATATATATATATATATATATATATATATATATATATATATATATATATATATATATATATATATATATATATATATATATATATATATATATATATATATATATATATATATATATATATATATATATATATATATATATATATATATATATATATATATATATATATATATATATACACACACTATAATAGCAGACATATAATGTAGGCCTATAATTGTGTTTGCTGTTGGTAGTGGTGTTGCTGTACTATGCCTACAGCATGCATTATTATATTTTATTTGTTTGAAGGTTTTCAACAATACTTTTTAATGTTTTTTTTTTATTTTATTTATTTATTTTTATTACACAATGTTATTATAATGGTTTATAATAATGTATACATTCTATTTATTTTCTTTTTTTCATTTGTTGTTCTCATAAAGTATTTTTTATTTGTTCTCAATATATAAAAACAAATTTGAAATATATATTTTCAACTACTATAATTAGTCATCAAGTCAATGAGCACTTTAAAAGATAAGTGTGTATTCCTAGTCTGTGTAATTATTATAGCATGTTAGTTAAAAATCAATTTATACAACTGTGTTGGATTTGGCTGGTTTTTTATTTTATTTTTTTATTTCCTTGGTCCACAGGTAGGTGTCACAATTGCTTTGACAAAATGTGAGCAAGCCATCATTTCCTCATCCTCTATTTTAAAATAATTTTCTAATTCTGGATCACACCTTGGGCCACTGTAGAAAAGAAGACCCACTGTGTGCTATACTTTCATTCTACAGAGACTAATCAGTTACCTATGAATTAATGATGTGTGCAACATTATGTGCATTTGTTGGTATAGTAGTTTTCCCCTATGTTAATTTGACTTTGGGAAAAAAAAAAATCTGTTATTTCTCAGGATTCCTTGATTGCTTCATTGCCACGGTATATTGTATACTATAGGTGTGACATGAATTACTGTAAAACATATTTGTAAAAGATGTATAACGTAGGAACAAATGTCTGATGAACTGGAGTACTCTTAAAAAGTGGAAAACATTTGATATTTATTTTTGTAATAATGGCGAAGCGCCTATAATTTATGCAAGTTGTATTGCAACGAAATCTGAAATTTGTTTTGTAAATACATTGACTGGTTTTTATTTGAAACGTACTGGCAAGTTAAACCATCTTTGGTTGTTAACAAGAATACTTTTACTAATTTATATCTTAAATTGTAAATAAAAACGGACTAGTCTGCAACAACAAAACGAGCCATATATTATTTAAACGAAAGTAATAATTACTATGAACACCCGAATGGGTGGCCTAATAATTGTGTATAGCCAATAATCCGGGGCAGAATACAATGATTCATTGTAAATGGAAAAGTTCATAGCCTGATTTGCAATTACATCATTTAAACATATTTATTATTAAAAATGTTATTTGTGAAAAGGCTTCCACGTTAGACATTGTAGGGTAGGCTACGGTATTTCAGTCTAAGAAAGAATAATAACGTCTATTATTGCACGCTAATCAATCATACACTTATTTCCGAGGGCCTTGTCTATTTCGCACCGTGATTAATAATGTTATGGGATGAGAGCATTATTAGATCCCAGCGGGATGATCCTGGATGCTTTTAGCTTACTTTAACGGTCAGTTGGGGTTCATTATGAGCCGAAATTGAACAATTTATAAAATCTTGTCTAAACATCTGCCAGCTCCAATCGGCGATGTCTGAGGGTGGGAATTTTTGGACCACTTGAAATTGAAAAAAAAAGATCTCCCTCTTTTTTTACTTTAGTAAAAATATGAGGCCTTTTGTCGGCTTTTGAAAATTATCTCAGTACCTCATCATTCAGAGTTTGTCAAGCTGATAGCTTTGTTTTGTTGCTGCTGTTTTTACATTAGTATCTAAAACAGTTATCCGCAGCTATATACCGACGTTGCTTTGTCACGTATAGGCATATGTAGCCTATAGAAAGTACAATCTGCCAAAAAGAAAAAAAGTACATATTTTTACGTAATATTATATTAATATAGATATTAATCTAATGCATGGAGACAATTACACTGTAATTCAAAAGTGCTTTGGGCCTGTTTTCTCATGTTTAGCCTACAAGCCATAGTTTTGCTTGATTCAAATATAGGTTTAAATGTTATAGGGATAGAACATTCTTATAAAGTACACAAGCTAACATGTATGTATGTATATTCACCTTGACAGGCAATTTCATTGTCTACAATAATTGTTATCGTCGAGAATCACATAGCAGAGATTTAAAAAAAAAAAAAAATTGAATACGTTCGCTCTTCTAATAATAATAATAATAATAATAATAATAATAATAATAATAATAATAATAATAATCTTTTAGTCTTTTTGCTATTTTTACATGACCGCATTGGCCTACATGTATTTTCTTAATCTATGAATACAAATTCACATAGCCTACAACCTGTATATTGGTTAATCCACATAAAAAACCAGCGAAGGGTATTTTGTTAATGCTTAACAAAGGGAAAAATGAAGTCTTTGTATATTTTACTTGAACAGCAAGATCATTAATGCAGTCATCCCCGTAAGAGGGAGCTGGCGAAGTTCAGAAATGTGCACTTTATTTAAGAAAGTGTACTTTATTTAAATGGTGTTGGAGATGAATGTTAACTTGTCCCTGGGGCTTTGTATCTCCCTAAAACTTCTTCCAAGCCCAAACATCTTTATAGTTGGCTGCTTCATGCTGGAAAGACAAACAATCCCATCTCCAGTCCGAGAGGTTTCATTAGAGCTGATTTATTGAAATTCAAGCTTTAATCTCAGGTGGCATCCCAGGGGAACTGGTGCTGTTGTCAAATAGCCTAGTACCAGAGGCGGTTTCCAGTTTGGGCTGCTTATAGACTCTGCCTTTCTCTGCTCCCTTCAAATGTCAACATTTGTTCTCACTAAAAAGAGTTATTGTTTCTGTAAAACATCTCACCAGCCGCCTTTGAAAACATGAAAAGAACTTCACCCACTTCGCTTTGATTGGAGACAGAGAGTAAGGTTAAACACAAGCGCCGAGCAGCATAACAAACATAAGCATGTCGCTTAACCTATAGAATTTAGGAAGCAAAGCAAGGCTTTTTCATTCTGTCATTCACATTTCAAAGGGTTCTAATCACATATATAATGCAATTTATGTGGAAGTGTCCTTAAGCCCACATAGAACAACAAATGTTATAATAATAATAATAATAATAATAATAATAATAATAATAATAATAATAATAATAATACTATGGGGTTGTCTTGATTAACTAAAATTACACAGCGATATTTTTTCATACCATGTTTTAAAAAGATCTGTAACTTTTTAGGTTTTCACGTTTTTTTACTCAACTAAATGTAATTTTATTAACTCGAAACACATTTAGAAAGCTATACTTACGCATTTAAAAAGGTACGTATTTTCTTATTTGTTTGATTCCTTTCTACAAACTGGGTATTCATGGGATTTCAGTCACTTTCTTTTAATGCATTGGCATATACAAGTAGATAAGGGTTAGTTCCATTTTATAAGTAGAACAAAAGCTTAACGCTAATGTCTAAATTAAAAACCCTAATTGAATGTAATACCATTGTGTTGAAACTGCAGCAGGCATATCTGAGCAGCGCATATTGCTATGTCTATTCAGGAGGACCCAGGGAAAGTTTTATGGCCCTAATAGCAACAGTAAAGACTCATAATGGAGACAAAAGCTGCACCTTTTAGCTCTTTCGTCGACGACTAAAGGGTCCAGCGAGACAGTAAACTTTTTTTTTTCAATCTTTGAATTAGCTAATGATCGCTTTCTAAGCAGCAGAAATCGCATTTAAAAGACATGGCCCCCTCTCACCAATTACCGTTGTTCTGCGCTTGTTGAAGTCGCTTGAGCTTCTAAAAACACTGAAAAGGTATTTGATACCGAATGAATCACGAACTAACGATCTATTTAAATGTAGAAATTTAATTTTGACAAAGTAGACACTCCTTTCACGAACCACAACCAATGTAGCCATTTAGAACCTATATGCATTAAAAAGTATTATATATATATATATATATATATATATATATATATATATATATATATATATATATATATATATATATATATATATGCATATATATATATATATATATATATATATATATATATATATATATATATATATATATATATATATATATATATATATATATATATATATATATATTAGTTCAAAGAGCCAGCTGCTTAACGTTTCGATATGTTGCACATATCTTTCTCAAGGAGCCTGTGTTTGAATCAAAACATTGGAGGTATTTATAGGTTTTTGACGGCATGACAACTACTTGTTATTGTTTACATTCAAATCTATGATTTATTCTTACATGATGTAATGCTGTTCTATATATTGTGACATCATTTTTACTTCTATCTTTGAATCTGTATTAATTCTAATTAACATTACTTTATATAAATTTATATTTTTATTATATCATGCAATGCTGGCTCTGAGGATCAGTCTAGATTTGGCCTCCCCAGCGCATCAGCATGCACAACTTTTGAACAAACTTTGTTTATTTATTTAAATGTTATACATTTATTGAAGTTAATTAGTTCATTCTTTTCTGTTTACATTATTTGAAATTATTTGACATTACTTTGAACCTTCAACTCCAATTGCAACTTACATTCAGTGAGTTCAAGCTACATATAGATACAGATATTACATTATCTAAAACTGTCAGGTTAATGCCTTACATAAACGTAACATATAGCATTCGCATTATGGAAAAAACTGAGTGGTCAATAGATAATTGATCATTGTTTTCGCACCTATTATTATTTATTGAGTTATTAGCCCAAGTTTGCAAATTAAATGCATTTATAGTACACTCAATTTTTGCATCTCTGTAACAATATTTTAACACTAACTAGCTACAGTGACATTCATATATGCTTACATGACTTTAACCATACATTTGGAGAGGAAAGCGGTTTCAATGACAAACTCCCCGATTTCCAGATTTTAACCTATAAAACAAATAATTGTACGTATATCCTTCAATTCATTATTACAAAAAAGTGATAATATCTCCAACACAATTCTTCCAAAAAATTAACTTCTAAAACAATTAGTACTATATATTGTACCATCGTTCCAGTAGCCAATGTATGTCTGTTTAGTTGTGATGGTGAAATACGGACTTTTTAATTCTGGTGGTTATAGGGGATCTCTCTTGTTTGCTCAACTTGTGTCTGGTTTTAATAACAGTCCATAAATAACAGTCCAACGGGAAAATGTCGAAATGACTAACAAATAGACAACACATGGTATTCATAAGTCAGGTCAAACAGCTCGTTACGGGATTTTTTTTTTTATTGAGCAGCAGTAAGGTCTGCATCTGCACAGAGGTGGCAACACATACTCTCCTCCTCGTTGCAGATGAAAGGTAAGGCGCAAACACACCGTTTTTAAACCTATGAAATTTCTTCACACCAGACTTTAAGTAAACCCCATTAAAAAAAGACAACAAGTGACATCTGATACGAAATCAAACGGCTTTCTAAACATCTGTTTGGTAAAGAGTACACCTACAATCTGCGCACCGGTTACATCTACATAGAAAAAAAAATACAAAAGAAAAAAATAATAGAAAAAAGTTACACAAAGTTTAGTTGAGTGTAGCGCATTCACTTTGTGCCACAGGCACACGCAAAACCCTACAGTAAAGACACATTAAAAAAACAAAACACAATATCCATATTTAAAGCACGATGTTGAATAACAGTTAACACGTTTTTTTAAAAAGTTCTATCTAGGGAAGCACCTATTTTAATAGCCCGGCAATTTGCTATAATTAAGAGGACTAACAAAACCATTCCTAAGACGTCCTAATTATTAAGATGTAGTGGGCCTCAAAGGCTTGGCTAATTAGCTTGAAATTAAAATCTGTGTAGAGAATAGATTTAATAATGGTTACTGGCTTAACACTTTCAGCACAAAGTAACGTTACAGAAAGATACAATTAAATACATTTCAGTCTTAAAGAAATACAAATACAAATAAATACAAATATGGCATAAACACGATTAGTTTACTGGTCTTCTGTTTTGAGTGAAGATACCTTTCCGATACAACAAATTAAAGCCTTCTACAGTTTTGATAACATTTTTACTATACCTGTACATACTGTGCAGTGTTGACCATTAAAATAGCTTCTATTTTTAATAAACAATCTTGGTCATATTTATGCTTTTTCATAGTTGCAGTAAACGTCTCATTTGTGAGAATGGCATTGACATGGGCCCTAGATAAACGTTGTTGTTGTGTGTTACCACATCAACATCAGACAACACATAACGTTTTAAACACAGCCATTTTTCAGTGGACATTGTGCAGCTATGCTTTTAATGTAAATCTAAATTATGTTAATACTCCTTTAAACAGCACATCACCACATAAAGGATACACTAAGGGCGTGCAGGAATAAACACGTGACCGTTATTGCTGTGGGGGCAATTAAATATATATATATATATATATATATATATATATATATATATATATATATATATATATATATATATATATATATATATATTGTAGGTGTACGGGGAAGGCAGCAGTAGGGCTGGTCTGGGCAGAGACATAAGCATAAGCCCGATATACGCTCCTTGCAAGGGAGCGGGCTCTTTAGTACAGCGGTATCGGCGCTATGCTTCAGTGTGAAAGGTCCCGGGTTCGCACCCGCCCTTCGCCTGTGTGTGGATTACCTCGCCCTGTGTGATGCATCTGCCTGCGGGAACCAAGATCGTTACAATGTGTGTGTATTTTGATATGGTCATATAAATAAACAGCATTACACTCACCATTTCAATGAAAGTCCATAGGCTCTGGAGCTTTTTAACGCTGAAACATCTTTCTGCAGTTGCAACTGTAACAGGCAGTGTGGCTAAAAGCACCAGTAGGTCGAATACATCAGGATACATGAGTCCAAGACCATGTTCTACAGACCTTCATGAGTTCTGGTAAAGACACTGCATTGTCCGATTCCCGAGCGTTAAAATATGGTGTACAAATAAATCGTAGGCTACTGCATTTCATGAACTCTGCATTGAAATTCTTGATTTACCTTTACAAATGCTTTCCCTTTTATATATTGACAGTTTTCAGTTTTTCAGTTTAACATAAAATAGCATAATTTAAAAAAAATGTGCTTTTTTTTAACTAATTGTACTACAGCAGGTGGACTCAAACACTTAGGGGACAGACACGCGCCAGTCCTTAGCTGCATGTTATGGGGGAACATGTGCAAACCAAGTACAATCGCGTCCGTAACTGCACGTTATGAGGAAATACGTTCAGTTTCTGAGTGTCAGCAACAGAAAGGGCAAACGCAATACATTGATAAGAAGAAATAAATATTTTGAGATGATTATTGGAGGGGCCAGTGCCCCTGCTTGCCCCACCTTGTGCACGCCCTGGATACACTAGAACTATAGTGACTCAATAATGCTGCTCTATGAAGTATAATAAATTATTACACCAATGTGATTGACACATCTCTGTTTTAATCAATTAAGGTAGCACAATAGGCAACACACAACCAAACACTACTATCTGCCAAAAAAAAGAAAAGCTACTCCAAATAAAGTAGTAAATTATTTTCGGAAAAACTACTACAACGACTAGTACGACTACTAGGACTACTACTAATAATACAGCAGTGTGTTAGACTATATTTTCTAAAATGTTACTAAAGCAATTTAATTCCCCCACCCCCACACATTACAGCAAAAGTAAACAGTGCTCTAGTTTTGAGGGATTCTTATTATGCAGTCATTAAGCCACCCCAAAATATCCATATAGCAAGGAAGATCCCTTAGTTCATTTAGCTGCTCAGTGAACTTAAATAATTATTTGACAACTTGTGTTCTGCTTGTGGTTCCATCACTGAAATAAGTTAATGCTTTAGCATAATGATTTACAAGAGTATAAAAGCAGCTGTTGTAGAAGCTCTCATTAGCCTTGTAAACAGTTCCTCACCATTAGATCCAATTGGAGTCAGTCTGACTTTCCACATTTCTCATCTACAAGGTCTTTTTTGCAATGCACATTACATTTCTGTCATGCTTTGCAGGAGAACACGATATCCCCCAAAGAACCCAAAGAGAAAAAATACCTAGACGGCAGCCATTAGTTAAGAAATGCAATGAATAACCCCCTTGCACAGGAGTATCAGGGCTAATTAAGATTCTGTTTAGCAGCCCCAGATGGAATGTTAATGTAGCTCTCACCAACTGGGAGTGAGAAAGAGAGAATGAAAAAAATAGTCTTGCATTTTAAGGGCCATTCTCGGGTGATAACATCTTTACTTTTTCTATCCGAGGTCCGTCTAAGTCTGTTACAATGTAATTAGCTCAAATTACTGCAGCACGTCATTTTAGAGCCTTTCAGCAAAGCATGGGTCTCTGCTGCTGAAGATCTGCCTGTAGCCTAATGAAGCCAATACTCTCCAAGGGGATACAGGCTGAATTAACCCACTATCTCTGCCGTGGAGAGTTGGCTGGTACCAGCTCCTTGGACAAATATAGCCAGAATTCAGCAGGCAGATTAGGATCTATTGCTGGCGTCTCAGCACAAATCCCTGAAGGCTTTTTGACCCTTTGAAGTTTTTTCTATTTTGCTTACACAGAAGTTTACATGTTTAAGTCAGGTTTTTACAAGGCTCAACAAGGCAAATTTAATCACCACCAAACACTCAACCCAAGAAACTACAAAAGCCAGTTGTCCTATAACTTCAGCAAGTTGAGGAAATGTCAAAACTAAAATTTAACATGCTGTAGAACACATGGAAAAAAAAAAAATAAAAATAAAATAAAACACACACACACACACACATATATATATATATATATATATATATATATATATATATATATATATATACAGCTGACTGACACACGCACACAGCCTGTCTCTCTTAAAGGAGAATGCACCAAATGGCTGATTGCTATAACGCCTTCTTTCTGTTTCAATCACGGACGCTGGACTTGCTGCCAATACCATTACTCTTGTAGCATAATTTTAATATGTATTTATTTATTTATTTATTTGGCAAGGCGGTTAATTGATCACGGCGGTTATGTCAAGGTCGGATATGTGATGTTCCACTGTGTGTGTGTATATATATACAGTACTGTGCAAAAGTTTTAGGCAGGTGTGAAAAAATGCTGTAAAGTAAGAATGCTTTCAAAAATAGACATGTTAATAGATTATATTTATCAATTAACTAAATGCAAAGTGAGTGAACAGAAGAAAAATCTAAATCAAATCCATATTTGGTGTGACCACCCTTTGCCTTCAAAACAGCATCAAGCATCAATTCTTCTAGGTACACTTGCACACAGTTTTTGAAGGAATTCGGCAGGTAGGTTGGCCCAAACATCTTGGAGAACTAACCACAGTTCTTCTGTGGATTTAGGCAGCCTCAGTTGCTTCTCTCTCTTCATGTAATCCCAGACAGACTTGATGATGTTGAGATCAGGGCTCTGTGGGGGCCATACCATCACTTCCAGGACTCCTTGTTCTTCTTTACGCTGAAGATAGTTCAGTAATGACTTTCGCTGTATGTTTGGGGTCGTTGTCATGCTGCAGAATAAATTTGGGGCCAATCAGATGCCTCCCTGATGGTATTGCATGATGGATAAGTATCTGCCTGTACTTCTCAGCATTGAGGAGACCATTAATTCTGACCAAATCCCCAACTCCATTTGCAGAAATGCAGCCCCAAACTTGCAAGGAACCTCCACCATGCTTCACTGTTGCCTGCAGACACTCATTCGTGTACGCTCTCCAGCCCTTCGGCGAACAAACTGCCTTCTGCTACAGCCAAATATTTCAAATTTTGACTCATCAGTCCAGAGCATCAGTCCTGCTGCCATTTTTCTGCACCCCAGTTCCTGTGTTTTCATGCATAGTTGAGTCGCTTGGCCTTGTTTCCACGTCGGAGGTATGGCTTTTTGGCTGCAAGTCTTCCATGAAGGCCACTTCTGACCAGACTTCTCCGGACAGTAGATGGGTGTACCAGGGGCCCACTGTTTTCTGCCAGTTCTGAGCTGATGGCACTGCTGGACATCTTCCGATTGCGAAGGGAAGTAAGCATGATGTGTCTTTCATCTGCTGCAGTAAGTTTCCTTGGCCGACCACTGCGTCTCACGGTCCTCAACGTTGCCCGTTTCTTTGTGCTTCTTCAAAGAGCTTGGACAGCACATCTGGAAACCCCTGTCTGCCTTGAAATTTCTGCCTGGGAGAGACCTTGCTGATGCAGTATAACTACCTTGTGTCTTGTTGCTGTGCTCAGTCTTGCCATGGTGTATGACTTTTGACAGTAAACTGTCTTCAGCAACCTCACCTTGTTAGCTGAGTTTGGCTGTTCCTCACCCAGTTTTATTCCTCCTACACAGCTGTTTCTGTTTCAGTTAATGATTATGTTTCAACCTACATATTGAATTGATGATCATTAGCACCTGTTTGGTATAATTGTTTAATCATACACCTGACTATATGCCTACAAAATCCCTGATTTTGTGCAAGTTTGATTTTGTGTACCTAGAAGAATTGATGCTGTTTTGAAGGCAAAGGGTTGTCACACCAAATATGGATTTGATTTAGATTTTTCTTCTGTTCACTCACTTTGCATTTAGTGAATTGATAAATATAATCTATTAACATGTCTATTTTTGAAAGCATTCTTACTTTACAGCATTTTTTCACACCTGCCTAAAACTTTTGCACAGTACTGTATATATATATATATATATATATATATATATATATATACTGTGTATATATATATATATATATATATATATATATATATATATGTATGTATATTCCATTAAGAACAACTAAGGAAGTGTAATACTTCTGAACACAGTATGTACAATGGTGTATGCTTATGCACATTGCTGGACAAAAGAAGAGATTATTTATCATATTCAATGCAACCTCTATCATACATTAAAAATGAGGATCCCCAAACTGTGTATGCCTCATCAAAGTTACTGCCCCAGGGCATCACTACAATTTGACATATCTCTTATACATGTCTAACAAGCACTTTCTATGCTTTTTGAAAGCATGGTTTAAGCACCCTTAAAATCTGCACACACTTGTCACAACTTTCCAGTTTCAAGATGTATTGCATAGCTTTATAACTTGCCGCTCTTAATTTCCACAATTTCATCTGAAATCCTCTTATATCGTTTGATCTAGCATAATCTTAAATCTGTTTAAGACTCCCAAACAGTCTCAATCCTTTATTAAGTTGTTTAATGTAAAAGGTTATCAATATTACAAAAATGATAAACAACATTTCCACAGTCCAACTTGTAACAATCTACCTTTGACCCAAAAGGCCAACACAACTTTCCCAGAATAAGAATCAGTTACTACCAAAAACCCCGTAAAAATGACATAAAAAGTAGATGGCAGAAAGGCAGATAGACAGCAAAAAATAGGATTGCTAAGTTTGTTTGAGTGCAAAACATTTAATTTCAAAACCATCTACCCAACAGACACATATTACCTAAACAATTTTATGACCCACAGTACCTTTGATAGCTGGTGACCCATGTACATAAAGCCAAGTTAGAACAGAATAAGACAGTGGTAAATGCACCGGTAAGATGCAACAAGTA
Organism: Acipenser oxyrinchus oxyrinchus; assembly: GCA_030684275.1. Lineage (NCBI taxonomy): Eukaryota > Metazoa > Chordata > Actinopteri > Acipenseriformes > Acipenseridae > Acipenser > Acipenser oxyrinchus. The sequence continues at coordinate 23,965,228 of CM060250.1, forward strand.
AATAAAAAAAAACATAATATGTCCCATAATAATAGTCTGGTATAAATGTCTCAAAAAAGTAATTCAAAAGGCATAACCTTAAATTGATACAGTCCATAAGGGGTAGTAAAAGCAGTTTTGTGTTGGCTTTCCTCATCCATAGCCACCTGCCAGTAGCCAGACCACAAATCCAGGGAACTGAACACCTTGGCACCACATAGAGACTCCAAGATATCGTGAACATTGCGCATGGGATAGGCGTCAAAGTGCGTCTTGGCATTGATTTGTCGGTAATCAACACAGAAATGGTAAGAACCATCCCGTTTCTCAATGAGCACCACAGGAACAGACCAAGGTGATGTGGATGGTTCAATCACATTGTCCTCCAGCATGTCATTAAGGTGTTGCTGTATGATCCTCTTCTTAAAGGGTGATGTTCTATAAGATGGACTGCGCACTGGAACTTCATCTGTGGTGTGGATCACGTGTCAAGTTACCACGGTTACTCCCAATTGGGATGTACACACCGTAGGCCAGCTCTTCATAAGACTGTCCAGATCATTGGGAACATCAACCTGAACCGGTAAAATAGAACAAGCTGAGACGGTTTGCTGACATTTTATATCCTTGGTGATGGAAAAGATAGTCCTGGAAGGGCGCTAGACAGCCATATACACATTACTGCCGCCGGCTTCAGACAACCGCCAAGAACTACTCCACGTCAGAAAAGGAGTGCTTGGCGGTTGTCTGGTCTGTGGAGAAGTGGCGCCATTACCTGGAGGGAGTGCCATTTGAAGTGGTCACTGACCACGCAGCGCTGTCCCAAAACGTCCTCTCGGCTCACCCGCTGGACCCTCTGACTCCAACAGTTTAATTTCATGGTGCTCTACCACAAGGGAAGTTTGAACGTGGTTCCTGATGCTCTCTCTCGCGCTCCCTCAAAGTGATGTCTCTGTTGCAGTTTATTCTAGCAAGACTCCAGTTTATAGCTCCGATCTCCCAACATCACTCGACGAAATAGCGGCCACTCAGACCAGAGATCCTGCTATAGCTGAGATTATTGCTAAATGCATAATCCACACCAAACAAAATCTGAACGCATCACCTTTGAGATGAGACAGGATCTGGTCTATCAAAAAGTTCCTGGCGCAAAAGGAGGCTATCGGTTCCAGCTAGTAGTCCCAGCATCGTTCCAGTCATCTTTTCCTGACATACTTCCATGATAACCCTCTGGGAGGCCATCTTGGACGTCTTAAAACTCTTCTTCGGATGTTAAACGTGGCTTGGTGGTCTTCTGTCCGTATGGACACCTGGAAGCATATTAAAGAACAGTACAAACCTTCAATTTAAAACCTCTAATTTAAAAGTCTACTATGGTTGCAGCTCCGGGAGAGATGTTGGGGGTGGATTTGATGGGCCTGTTCCCAAGAAGTAAACAGGGTAACCAATACTTACTTGTTCTGGTGGACTACGATTCCAAGTAGGACCCCGAAGATCGTTCGTATTCTCACTCAAAGATTTTCACAAGATGGGGAACGCCCCGGTTCTTGGTGTCGGATCGTGGTCCACAGTTCACCAGCCATCTCATCATTGAGGTCTGTAAATCCTGGGGTGTTGTTAGGAAACTTACTACAAGTTATCATCTGCAATCAAATCTTTCTGAGAGGGTTATTCGAACAGTGAAGACCATGGTGGCATCTTCGGGATGACGACGACTATGTGACGCCTGGCAAACAAAAGTGAATATTATTTAAGTGGTCCATTTAAGCGCACCACTTTTAGCCTTGCCAGGCATTCAAAATTTGTTGTTTAAAGTGAGAATATACGATACTTAAATGTATGTTTACTGTTACCCTTTTAACAGTGAGTTTTAGGAAACGTTGTCCCTTTAAATATGTTGGTGGACCTTGACCTTTATAAACCCTGCACTAATGCACTATGGGACGCCACCTTTTCCTGTTGGGAGTTCGTCCTCTTGGCGGTTTGCTGCTGAAGGTTTGCCGTCGGGTATTTACATGTGTACAGGTTTTGCTATACTTACATGTGCTAATGTAAAACTGCATAAAGTTAGATGCATACTACGTTTATCTAGCTTTAGTTTTTACAGTTTTAGACAATGTTCTTTGTTTACCAAACGATGCTGGCACTTACTTTTTCATTGCTATTTCCTGGAGGAAAACAAGACATTCCATTTGATTTTGGATTACAGCAGTGTTTTTTGGACTTTGCGTTGTCTTACTGGAGCACTCATGGACAACCACACAGACCGGTGAGACCGAACTGATTTATTATTATTTTTTACGGCAGATGTTTGTTTAATTTCTTTTTACTTTATTTCGTACGGTGGATTACAAACTTGTTTTGACTTTTTGTGTTTTCTATTTTGTTTGTTATGCTATTGGATTATTTTTTTGGGACATTTATACCAGACTATTATTATGGGACATTGATTTTCTATTTACTTGTTGCATCTATAGGCTTACCGGTGTCTTATTCTGTTCCAACAGGGTTTTATGTGCATGGGTCAGCAGCTATCAAAGGTACTGTGGGTCATAAAATTGTTTAGGTAATATGTGTGTGTTGGGTAGATGGTTTTGAAATTAAATGTTTTGCACTCAAACGAACCTAGCAATCCTATTTTTTGCTGTCTATCTGCCTTTCTGTCATCAACTTGGGTCAAAGGTAGAGTGTTACAAACTGTATTGTTTTTTCTTTAAATACTGTATATGTCCAATATATACCCAATACATATATTTCAGTAGTTCAGCACAAACCCCACAACACAGAAGTTTGAGTTTAAGGAAAAGTTTTATTGATGATTATACTATGTATGGAAGAAGTAATTTGGCATCAAACCTGCTTGGTTTGAGGTTCCACCACCTGGCCATCTGGATGAGGCAGGAGACCCCCATGATAGATTGTACCTAGAGAAGCTGCTGGGTGGAGATGGGGGTGCAAATGAATCAAACACAAGAGAGGGGTGAGTTACATGGGTATTTATATGATTTTGATAGGTTATGTTGAGATGACAAAATGTGTAGGGGCCGTCCATCCTCCCGAACTTTAGTTTATAAACTTCAATTTAGACCACCTATGATAAATATTTAGAAGAGGCGCTTAACCGTAAGCATGAGACAGCTGCCTTTTTATCAGTTGTTTATATTAAAAGTTTATAAGTAATATGCTTAACTTGCAGTTAAAAAACAGGCCTCTTAACTCAAACATTTCAGTTTCGGTTATAATGCTTTGCATATCTGCCACTGGTATAATTCTGAATACAATTAAATCACTGGAAGAAAACAGGACACATAGCATGGGATAGGGTCCCATGGTAAACTTTTTAAGGTGAGTTTGCAAATGAAGGTGACTTTAAATAGACTGAGCTGAGAATAAGCAATAATGGAAATATTAAATGGCTTTAGGTACTTTACTCCAGAGTACATCAAGAGTAAAAGGACAGTCCAAATACCAGAATATATATATATATATATATATATATATATATATATATATATATATATATATATATATATATATACAGTATTTGCATATAGTGCACTTTAACTTTAAGTCTGAACGAGGGACAACATACTGTAGGTAAAATGGTCAGTTCTACAAATGAAATACCAAAAATCCTAACATTTTGAATACAGTACAAAATGCACTAGTGTTGAATGAATATAAAGGATAATTTACAATACAGTTACAGTTTCCTTTTTTTTCTTTAACCTGACTATGATGTGAAACAGTTATCTTTGGAATCACGCAAATGCCTTTTCTATTTAGGTAGAATGCATGGTTTACCAGGTGTTAAAACATGTTAGATGTTGTAGGTATTTCCCAGGTGAACTCACAGTCATTTTGAATGCCAGGAGCTGCTAGCTCTACAAAGCACCTTGTGGGTTGTTCACATTGAAGAAAATTGAACTTCAATCATAAGTTGACTTCAACAAAATTGGACAGCAGATTAAGAAGAGATGGAAGCTCTGAGTGCAACAAAGACACAAATCACGCAAGTGGGGTTGTGGGACTAAATACTACAGTCGTTTATTAAAAGAATGACCGTACAAAATAGAGACTGATACATTAGTATTAGGGTGCCAAGCAACAAAGTTGCTGGAACCCTATTGTTACTGTAAAGATGTTTTATTTTTATTATTATTATTATTATTATTATTATTATTATTATTATTATTATTATGCTTCCAAGCCTATGGCTGGGAAGCCTATTGTTTTTGTTAGGATTTTTATAATTTTTTTTCTTCCTCCCTTGTTTTTTTCAAATGGCTCTAAAATCAACACCGTTGCACGAAAACTCACGAAACTTGGTTGGGTGGTAGAGGCCTATGGGAAGTTGTATCAGAGCTAAATGAAGGTCATAGGTCACATGGTTTGGCAGCCATATTGGATTTTTCAACAATTTTGGACAATTTAAAACATCTTCTTCTCCAAAACCGCTTATGGTAGAGATGGGAAACTTGGGGCACAGACTACCCTTATGCCCTAGATTTAGATTTGTTCAAGAGAACCCAATTGGTCACATGGTTCAGCAGCCATACTGAATTTGTCAAATATATTCAAACGCCTTATTCTCTGAAACCGTTATGTTGATTTGAAGCGAAACTTTGCATACATACTTGGCAAGGTTGTCTATCAAGTTTGTTCGAAGCAAGTCGCTAAATAAAATAAAAAATAAAAAAACATGGCTGCAGTGAGCCAATCAAATTTCAACTCTGGTCAAGTTGCACATATTATCTGGCTAAAGCTCAAATGCAAAACTTACTTAGAACTCCTTACAGAATGTATATAGGTTATTGGTTACTATGGAACACAGATAGGAACCAATATATGCTCTATTCAAAAATTGCCTTGACCGTGACCTTTGACCTTTCCTTATGGTCAAATGCAAAACTAGCTTATAACTCCTTACAGTGTGCAGATAGGGTCATGGTTACTATGGAACACATATAGGAAACCATATGCGCTCTATCCAAAAATGCCTGTGACCTTTGACTTCTCCTAAAGGTCCAATGCAAAACTGGCTTATAACTGCTTACAGAGTGCAGATAGGGTCATGGTGACTAAGGAACATATATAGGAAACCATATATGATCTATTCAAAAAATTGCCTTGACCAAGACCTTTGACCTCTCCTTAACACTAGAACCGCCACGGTAGTCATTTTGACGGGTTTGGATTTAAAATGTAAACAAATCTGCGTTTGTGAATGTTTACTGTGGTGTTTAAAGTTATAAAGTATCGTGAGATAATGAACTAATGCATTATTTTGAATTGAAACTGCTCCATAAAACTGATCTGTTGCTGACACTTGTGCTGCAATGCTACAGCTTGCCAAAAATCTCCAACTGGTACTGAGCTTGGAAAACTACCTGGCAGTTCTTAGTTATTATTAAGTCACACATAACATACATGTTATTAATAAGTATAACTGTTCAGCAAGCTGTAGAGTCAAAAGCATTCATGGAAGGACATTTCCCAAAAGTGAGTATAGAGTCACCATTAATGCATCACATGACCATAACGTCCTGTAAGATGAAAACATATCTCCAGTCTTCTACAGTCATCTAAACATCTGATTTAAGAAAAAAAAATCCCATACTTTCTATGTCCTTCACCAGTTATGGGTAAGTCTGGGATTAAATCACAGTGGTCACGGGTGTCACGGATTTCGTGATTTTTGTTGGTTTTTGGTGGTGTCCATGATCTGGCCCATGATCCCTCAACCAAAAAAAGAAGAAAAAAAAACCCTTTTTCATGTTTGCGCTAATGATGTTGAACTGGCTTGGTTGCCTTATTTTGTAATGTAGCCGTTCACACTACTCAATACTTTGTCACATTGCAAACATTTTAAAAATGAACAAAACAGCAAAAATAAGCGCACAGTTACAAGCTGCACAATACCCCAAAAATGTATTTCATGAAAGCAGAGGTTTATTGTTTTGCTCAACGTACAACATAACATAAAGCAGAGGCCTTTGAATCTGAAATGTTGTATACGAATAATATTTAAACAAATCAAAATGTAAGATACCTGCAAACTGTACCACAGCAGAAGGCTTCAACCATTATTTAAATGTATGTAAGACCTACAGTTTTTGTTTGCTGTCCTGTAGAAAGACCATTGAATGTTGTGATTACCGATTTACAGGATTAAAACTTGAACCTGATGTGAAAACCATAATAAATAAATAAATATTTAGATTAATTTTCCTTTTTTTCTATTTATATAAACAGACTAATTTTATTTGTATGTAGGTATATTGTGTTTAAAAAACATAATAGAATTTTCATCCCTGTGACTTCACACACCATTTCAGCCTTCCTCTGTGATTTTAAATAAATTTACTGTGAATGCTCTGTGTTTTTTATTACAAATTTCCGTGACAAAATCGTAGCCCTAGTTATGGGTAACCATATAACCATCCATTCTTAGCACATTGCAATGCTGAAAGAGAACCAACACATACAAATATGAAGTTATTTCTGTAAGTATGAAAATGTAGTTGAGTAGAGCTACCTGTAGTAGACTGTAGCACAGAGCCGCATTTTAAACAAAACATATTACATTTTATAAACACCACATAGGGCAATGTAAAAACGCTATGCAATGTCCACCACCAAAACACAATAAATTAATAAACAGGCATTCAGTCAAAATCAGTCCATTAATCACAGCCCCTTACACCCTTGCCTTATGTACATGTCACATTAGCATAACTCGGTGAGGTTAATGCAAAGTGCCACCATTATTTCTCTTTTTGAATCAATGCTCTAGTGTATGAGAAATGCTCCTTGAAGTTAACTTTTTTCCATTGTGGTTAAAGTTAGTCCCTAAGCGGGGCATTAAACTCACTCTGTGACCAGTCTGCCTTTCGGGACAATCATCTTTCATCAGACTCACCCAGGAATATTAGTCTTATTGCATTTAATCACCAAATTCTGACACCAAAGAATTAAATTCATTAAAGGCACTCAAAAATTCTGGCCAGCTGTTTCCTGCTGCTTGGCTGAGGACAAGGTGGAGAAAGACAGGCAACTCAATCCTCAGCAATGCTTGGCTGTGCTCAGCATAATTCAGCCACCTAATTATACTTCACTTCTAATTCTTAAGGTGGAAGCTGCATATCTGACCAGGAGTGGAAGCAGCTTATAGCTTTATATGGTGGGTGTGTTGAGGTACATTCCAAATGAAATACCAGTGAGGAAATTCATTTGTATTTTGAACACACATATTTTTCAATTACAATATTCATCATTTTTCACACACACTGTGACGGGGAGATCTGTGCTGGCTATCGGTGCATGCGATCCCGCAGGGGGGCTTGTTCGGCAGTCCTCTTTGACCAGCCTGCCAGTCATGGGGATGACACAAAGAGTATGAGCGGGGGGTGTCTCTCGGGCCTCTTTGATTGGTTGGGGAAAGGGTCTTGGGGGGATGGCCAATCACATAAGAATTACGCTCTCCTATTCCTGGGTTAGCCCTTGCAGGATACAATCCAGCTGAAGCTCTGGCCAAAGTACTAGAGTAAAGAGAACAAAAGAATACTGAGAAGGAAGGAAGAAGACAACAGAGACGGCGGACGAAGAGAGCCACTATAGTAAATTGTCACGTACCATCTACCTCTTGCCACAGTTAATGGGGGAGGCACAGGCTGCAGCAATAACCCTGTCCCGCACAGGCATGATGGACTACCCCACTCTCAAGGTGGCCATCCTAAATCAAGTGGAAGCCGCACCAGAGGGATACAGGTAGAAGTTCCGGGAGGAGGAAGTTCCCTGGGTGATTGCCCATCGACTCCGGGACTACACGGTGGGCTGGCTGAACCCGGATGCCATGACCAAGGACCGGATGATGGAGGTCATCATGGTGGAGCGGTTCCTGGAATGCCTGGCTCTGCAACTTCGTCTGTAGGTTCGGCACCAGGAATCCGAAACTCTGGACCGAGCGGTCCAGTTGGTGGAGCGGGACCAAGCTGCCAAACCAATGCCTACCAAGTCGCATGGAAAACCTGGTACTCCAGCATCACTCCTGTGAGCTGCCCAAGGGAGGGCGAAGGGACTGGGAGGGAAGGGAAAGAGCTCCTGGCCTGAGAACCGGGGCAGGGTGGGGCTACCCACAGGCTGCTGCGGTGTCGGACCAGGGTCTTGCGTGGCCAGCCATTGAAGGTTCTGGTGTTCAGACCTCCGCTGGAAGCTTCATGGCGAAAACCAGGTCCACTGAAACGTTGGACATGCCAGGAGGTGGACCACATCGCTCGGGATTGCCCAGCCATGGAATATGACCTCATCCATCCACGTAAGAATGTTCAATTACCTCAGTCACTCCAGTAGACTGAGGAGCCAGCGCAGTAGCCTTTCATTTAATGTGTGATTCTGAAGCCAAATTGATCGTATTTTCTCCAAAATCACATTACAAGATGTGCAAAACAAGTTACCTCCATCTGCATGTAAAGTTTCTTTGGGAAATTTCTTGACATGATCCTCAGACGGAATATTCTTTACTTTTTTTGCTTTGTCGTCCATTTCTGGTATTTTACCTCCAAAGCTGAAAACTATTTAGCAACCTAATCAAAATAACAACGCAACACTGACTTTGTCCCACCTCCTACTGTACAGTATAGGTCACAGAAAAGCATTTACTAAGTGGCGGTAATTGGGTCAGAATTGCGGGAGAAAAATTGAGATGACTGCACATGATATTTCCCAGTGTCACGCCCCATTTACCACCTAATTAGAAGCAAAAATACTGGTCGGAAAAATTCTAATTAGGATACAAATTGTCGGTGGCAACAGGTATTTATTCTTTTGACAGGTGAAGGAGCTTACTTACTGGTGGCAGCAAGGATAAAAATATGAGAGAGAGAGAAAGAGAGAGAACTTTCTTGTTTACTGTTCACATGACAACAATGTTTTAATCAGCCTAGTATCAGTGTGTCTGTACTGGCTTTTCTGTGACCTATACTGTACAGTAGGAGGTGGGACAAAGTCAGTGTTGCGTTGTTATTTTGATTAGGTTGCTAAATAGTTTTCAGCTTTGGAGGTAAAATACCAGAAATGGACGACAAAGCAAAAAAGCAAAGGATATTCCGTCTGAGGATCGTGTCAAGAAATTTCCCAAAGAAACTTTACATGCAGATGGAGGTAAATTGTTTTGCCACCTCACTTCAAACAACCTGCTGCTTACTTTTTAAACGCAGTTAGAATTTTAGACTCAAATAGGCACGTTTTCTTTCTTTTGACTTGGTACTAATCAAATAAATCCCTAGATGAGACAAACAACATGACAATGAACATGCTGCATATATGACCTTTATTTAAGAATGCCAGATGCCCTTGGGTAACCGAATTTTGGGACTGTTTTTCTAATCAATTTCCACATATAACTTAGCAAAGCTTTGCTTTACACTTCCAACCAATTCAGTGGTTACAGAACGTGCAGTCTCAATGTATGGGCAAGTCTTCACACCACAGAGACAGAGAATTTCTGCAGCAACTGCTGGGGGATGTTGCATGCTTGCCTTCAACAAATGACAACACTCTGTTTTAGTAAGGAAGCAAGTACCACTATTATTAGGCTTTTATAGTGCTCTGAAATATTATCTACTTAGGTTTATTTAATGTTTAAATTGGTCCACAAAATCCTAATTTTATTCCATAACCAACCCAGGAAAAATATGTACATTTTTCACTATTTAAGTAGACCCCTACATAGGAATAATAGGACTAGGTCTTTAACCAAGCTGCAAGTCACATCCAAACTGAAGAAGACAACAACCCTCTTCCAAGCTGTTTCCCATTCCCAGTAGTGTTACTTGGTATGGACTAGTAAAATGACATATCAGTCCTAGGGCCACCACTAACTTGCTCCTGGACTCACAAGCTCACAGTTCGGGCACTTAAGGGCATGTCTTCTAAGGAGAACCAATAGTTGCTTTGACAGAACCATTTCAGCTTGAACTAACCATGCCTGTCGTCTCCCACTATCCACACCCGGGCCACCATCAAAAGAGGAATTGTCTGAAGTCTAAGGCTGTTCCAAAACTCTTGATACTCAGCACCTTAATGATAGATTCTACTTACCTATAGCCCAGTGTGGGCAAGGTATTGTTAGATTGTATATTTGTACTGAATGCTTGTAGGAAGTCTTGTAATAGAAAATACTGAAGCATATTTTTTGCTATGTCATCTCACACAGGCTAGCCACAGTTTAGTCACATGGTTGTATTCTGCCCAGGTACAACAGTTGGGTCAGCCACATTAGCTTCCTGTGAGATATTCAACATAAAAATATTAGTTTTGCATTTGTACATAATTGAATACACATTCCCAATTTAAACTTTTAACTGTGTTAATGAAATTGTGCGGTGAATGCTAAGGCGTTGGTGATTCACCATATCATGGAGAGTTGCAAAAGACACCAGAAAACAAGTTTATCTCTACTTGATTAGATTCACCAAAGCCATTGTAAACTGCTTCATCTTTTATACATTAGCTTTCAGTAACACCGCTACATGAAATTATAACTGTTACGCCATGTTTTTGTATATTCTTTTTTTATTAGACCCAGAGACTTATAATCACTTTTGAATTTCTCAATCTTGGTATAAATTAAGCAAAGCGCTGTTCTACTAGGTAACTCACTTTAATCTTAGATCAAATCTAAGATCAGGGGTACCTTGAAAGTCGAAGCTAAAAGCCAAAGAATGTAGTGTAAAATATGTATAATGTAGGAGTATTGTCTAATCTATGTTTTAATAAATAATCTATCTCATGAGTTTCCTGACGGAATACAATTTACCGGCGTACACAGGCACACTTCTTTTTTTTGCATTTTTCTGGAATACAGCTAAGACAAGATTTCTAAGCTTGTTTGGTTATCAGATATTCTATACCTTAGGCCCAAGTGCCTCTGGCTCCAATCCTTTTGGATCTGCTGGTATGGCCTGTTCCTGGTTCAGCACAGCCCAAATTGGAAAGTTGTGTCTGGGCTCGGGAGCCTGTGGGTAATTGCCTACAAAGGGTTTCTTCTCCTCTGCAACTCCTTCAACAGCAGATGTGTTTAATTATTGTCATATTACATGGCTATTTCCCCATAGCAAGAAGGTACCTATAAAGAAGGTAAACAGATTGTATAACAAAGTATTATATTGCTGTCAGCAATGAGTCTGAAAACAAAACACTTCCCTTTGACTCAATTGGCTGGCAGTCCACACATAATGAATGATAGCTCCGGGGGACCGGGAGAAAGATGTATGAGAAAACTTTAATTAAAAGCTTGTCAGTACAACTATACCTGAGTGACATCACCTGACTGAAATCTTTTTTGCCAGTCTTTGTTGTCTGTGGGATAGCAGGTAGCGCTCTTGTTTTGCCGAAAGCAAACAATTCAGACATAGTTTAAGCACTAGGGAAACGACACATTGCCAATAAAGTACAATCAGTTTTGTTTTTTTTGCTCTAATGTTCTAATTAGCAAGCCATGGTAGGATAATATATGCATTTTCCCCAGCAGTCACGTTGTAAAAGTGAGAAGGTACATGTATTTGCATGAACTCTTTCTTACCTCAGCATAAAAAAGGTGCAGAGTAAACTGAAGGAATGTTTACAATTTTTCAGGTCTTTTGCTTTAGAGCTGATTTGCACATAGTTTGTTGTTGTTATAAGTGGAATTTGACACCTTCACATCAAAAAATAAAAAGTATGGCAGCAATGTAATGTAAGGCACTGCGCACAACCACACATCCTCTATGAAAAATGTTGATATTCTCTTTTCAAATAGTATTTGATTTATCTTCCATTCTGCCATTCGCAGGGTATTGTGATGTGCTGAAATATCACAGCTATATGATTATAAAAGAGCATTTTAGTTATTAGCAGTACAATTATTGTATGCTTGCTTATTAGTGATGTGTGTGGTTATGTGCAATGAATTGTGTAACTGTATCCTTATGCAATAAATGCAGTAAAATTACAGCCAGACAAAATTAAAGTCAAATATGGGGCTATTTATCCATAAGGATTTGATTTCTTTTTTTTTTGTCACTATCTAATTACAAGTCCATTCCAGTAATAGTAACTTCAATAGTTTAGGAAAACAGCTCTCTTGTGCATATTGTTTCTTTTTCATTCAGTTGGGAAGAAGAGGTACAATACATTACAACTTAAAATGACGACCACTACAACATACTAATGGGATATGCCTGCCTATTGGTAAGTGTTCACTGAGCTGTTTATATGAGAGCTGCCAATATGCCCCTTCCTGGAGTGACGCCCTTGGTCCTGCCCACCGAGGGATTAAACAGTCAACTCACGGAAGCCATGATCTCTTTGCATCGAACCCGTGAGGGCTTAACGGATTACGGTGGTGGTCGTCTTCTCTTTCAGGGAACCAGGGTTACAGTAAGTAACCTAACATTCCCCTTCAATTCGATGACGACCACCACAACATACTTATGGGAAGGTATACCAGAGCAGTCGTGAGGGAGAAGGAATGGCAGCATATGAGGGATGCATCATCACTGCATAACCCAAGGGTTAGCGGTGCAAGCTTGCAACCGCAAGGACCCTCGTGCCAAATGAAGACAAAGAAAGATCTACCACATTAAGTTGGTAGAACCTGGAGAAAGTATGCGGCGTAGCCCAGCTAGCCACAGTACAGATATCGGACAGCGAGTTCCCCCTGAAGAGGGCCCAAGATGTAGCCAACCCTCTGGTGTGTCCACAATCCAGTGTGACAGTCGCTGCTTCAAGAGGGGCTGTCCTAGGGTCCATATCCCGTGACAGACAAAGAGCTGGTTAGAATGACGCAGAGCTCTTGTCCTATCCACGTAGCACCTCAATGCCCGCATGGGGCAGAGGAAGTTCAATCTCCTATCATCCTCTGAAGAAAACGGAGGTTGATGGAAAGCCTCCAATTCCACAGACTGATTCATGTTGAAGGCTGTGATCACCTTAGGGAGGAACGCAGGGTTTGTACACAGTGACACCCTGCTGCCATCGTCCCAAATACGCATACAGGAGCTGTGCACCGACAGCGCCTGTAGCTCACTGACCCGCTTTGCGGAGGTGGTAGCCAAGAGGAAGGCTGTCTTCATAGACAGATACTTCAACTCTATGGATACAATATCAAGGCTCCAGAGAACGTCCCTCCTTAGAGGGCATAATCCGCAAGCACCCTTGAGAAAATGGGTTGCCAAGAAATGCGCCCCAGGAGACACAGAATCAACGCAGAAATGGCCGCCAAGTACATCTTCAGTGTAGAAGGTGACCTACCGGCATCGAGTAGTTCTTTCAGAAACTGCAAGATAACTGGCATAGGGCAAGAGACTGGGTCATGACCCTTAGTCAGACACCAGTTCTGGAAATATTTCCATTTGTAGACGTATAACGCCCTAGTGTCCTGAAATGTACCCACGACTGCGTCAGATCGCCAGTTCACCACTCCCGGAAGATGCGTGGCCCGTAGGGACAGCAGATTCCATTGTGCCCAAGTCAGGAGCCAAGGCAGTGCGATATAACCCAAAGGCCACCCTGGTGGTTGACATACGCCACCGCTGAAGTGTTGTCCGTCTGGATCAACACATGTGCCCCTTGTAGCACCAGGAGAAAGTATTGGAGAGCAAGGTAAATGGCCTGCAACTCCAACATGTTTATGTGCAGGGATGTCCAACGGCCTGACCAGGTGCCGCGGACTCCTTTGCCTTCCCAGACTGCCCCCAAACCCAATCCATCGTCACCATAGGACGGTTTACCACTACTCCCATTCTCACGCCTTCGCACAGATGAGAGGTCTGACTTCACCAACGCAGGGCTGCCGAACACGAGCGAGATACTGTCAGCCGACGGTGCCTGTTGCGCTTTGGATGTAAGTGGAACGCATTGAGCCACGCTTGCAGTGGGCGTATGCAAAGTAAGCCCAGCTCGATGGCCGATACAGCTGCGGCCATCAGACCCAATAGTTTTAGACACAATACCAAGGTAACCTCGAAACAGGGAGAGGCAGCCTCGAATAGCTGCTACCCTGTTGACCGACAGGTATGCATGCATCACACTGGAGTCCAGCTGGAGCCCCAAGTACATCTTGCACTGCACTGGTGTAAGCCGACTCTTTTGCATCATTGATAGTGAGGCCCAGCCTCGCCAGATGCTCTGTGGGCCACTGGCGAGGCTGGGCCACTGCCACAATTGGCGTGTGGGCCACTGCTCCCTCTCGTGACTGGGAACAAATCAACCAGTCGTCGAGGTAGTTCAATACTCTAATCCCCTGCAACCGTAAGGGGCCCACGATAGCGTCTACGCACTTTGGAAACGTATGAGAAGCTAAGGAGAGGCTGAACGGCAGCACGGAATGCTGGGAAAGGCTGTGAACGGGGAGCCACTTCCTGCGTCAGGAACACGGACCGGCGTGGCTCAGCCACTGTCGTTCAGGGGAACTACAGGGGAACCTGCAGCATGTCTCATCAGTGCTGACACTGAGCTTACAAGCGGGAGCACACTAGCTTCCGAGGCAGCCTCGGAACTAGGCTCTGCCTCAGTGGGGAAAGAGTCCTCACCCCAGGAGGCCGCTATCGATAGCGCGTCCTCCTCTGCCATCATTAATGGCGCTTCTAGCTCACCTTGAGATCCCCTGGGGGAGACAGGGGCAGGTACTGGGGCAGGTGGTGGCAGCGCCGGAGCTGGCTCTGTGGCCAGGGCAGGTGCCTGCTGCTTTGCCAAAAGCTCTAGGACTTGTGCCATCTATGCCTTGAAGTCCATTATATCCCACGTCTGCCTCGAGCTCTTAATCTGCCTCGCTTGCAGAGATGGGGAGCGGCTACGAGGGGTCAGCTTTCGAGTATGTGTGCAGGGAATATCTGGGATATTCTGGAGGAGCGGGGGAACTGGGGCCCCCAGGGGCGCTGAGGTTTTTTTTTTTCTAAATTATGACATGTCCTGAATTTTTGGTAGATGTGATAGGGGCATCGGAATCAGGTTTTACAAACTGCCACTGACTGGCAGCTGCAGACTTGGGTTTTGGTAGTACTGTCGGTGGATTCCGTTTTTCTTTTTGCAACAGCTACTGACACCACCCAGGGAACATTAACCCTTTGTGGTCCTATGTCGGACCCTGTCCGACATCATCAAAAAGACATAAAAAACAGGTCTCTAGTCGTTTTTTTCTCCAGAAAAAGCAGAGAAAACCATTCAATGGCCGAGTGAGACCGATAGGAGCCGAGAGAAGCCGAAAAAAGGGGGCTTATGAATACAGATAGCCCCAGCACCACATAGATAACACGGACATAAACAAACAAGATAGCTGCTTCTGCATCCAGCACTCAAAGAATATCACAGACATTTGCAGAGCTTTTTTTAAATGTTACAGTAATAAAATAATGACTTGGATCGCATTATTGAGGAGTTTGGTGATAAAACGAGTGATCAGGAGATGATTTATCGGTATGCACTACTATGAAGAGGTATGTGAAAAATACAGCGAACAAGGGGTGCGCAGGGCTGGAGATGCAGTACTGAGTGTCCTGTTGATATGCAGTGCCTTTTAAACCTTTTTTACTGTGAAAAAATACTTTTAAACAGCGCATCTAAACAAAACAAAAAATGCAGGATGCTTCAAGGTGATTTATAGGTTACTGTGTGTAAGCTCTTTGCATAACCAAGAATGGCTCAAACTGCTGTGCAATAGATGTTTTACTTCCATCCCTGTTATAATAATGCATTTCATGCTATGTTGTATGTAAAAAAATAATGTGATATCTTGTAACAATTGTAAGTCACCCTGGATAAGGGCATCTGCTAATAAATAAATAAATAAATAAATAAATAAATAAATAATAATAATAATAATAATAATAATAATAATAATAATAATAATAATAATAATATGTTGCACATGTTGTTTAACTGTAGACCTAGGGTGGGTGAATGACTTAATGTTAGAGCTGGGAGCCATTCTGGTGGAAGTGTTGTTGTCTTTTCATGGCTCCATGTCAGGGAATGCCACACGATTCCTTCCTGTCATTGAGGCGAGGCAGAGACAAGTTGATTGACCATGGTCTAATAAAATTACTGTTGCTTTTATATATACTGTAGTGCACTCCCCTTATTTGTCTGATCATGCCAACATGTTTGGTTTTTCCAACAATTACAGTATATCATGCTGACCTCAAGAGACATGCAGTTTGTTGCGATTGTAAAAATTAATTATACTATGACCACTGCAAATTTTGTGAAGAAAGTAATGTTTGAGGGGTTATTAAATGGTTTTAAATGGGTAAATCCTCAATAGTGCAAGTTTCTTAGCCTCTAGATATTAGGCACAAAACAATCTTATCCTTAACATTCAAAACCATTTTTAGTCGTAGTCATATTTTTATTATTATTATTATTATTTCAAAATAAAGCATGTCTCATGTATAACACAGCTAGGGGGAAATTTTTTTTTTGACCACTTTCCCACAAGATTGATTACACAATAGAAACAAACGCACTCCATATAATGTCAACACACAGTAGCAGAAAAAGCCTTTGTTGAGTGTTAATTACAAACAATGTAACCATGAAAGGTAATTATCTCTCGGAGATACTGATATAAATTATTCATTGGTAACAATAATAATGGGGGTTAATTTGTCAGAGAATGATAGAGTGGTGTAATGCTTCTTGAACCTTTGACTTGACTCTGAGTGCGTTTCTAACATCTGCGTCAGGCTTTAGGCTCTCTATGCTGTCAAAAGTATTTGTTTTTGGAATGGGTTATAGGCTTTGTGTACAGTATTCATCAATGTACAGTAGGAATTTTTAAAGGAAAAAGTTTATAATATTGGTAAATGTCAGTAATTCAAGTCAGCTCTCACACAACAGAATTCACACAACATAAGCATCTATTCAGGGTGCACACACATCCCTAAAATACAATTAATTCACAATCAATTTAACTCTTGACAAGTTCAAATGTAAAACATATTATCACATCAATTTTCCATTTATGCATTTATAGAAATATGGAATTGTACAATATATTTAATGTGGAAATTGTATTTGTCTTAAATCATGTAAAAAAAAAAAAAGTTTTACTACCAATGACAATAAACACAGATTAAAGTGTAATGCTTGCAGCTCATTATATTTTACTAATTTGACAAAAAAACTATAATAATTTAATCATGAAAAAGATTAATGGTCAGCAGCAATAAATGCCATTTAAGCTATGTAAAAGAGGTTATCGATATTCAAAGAATGAAATAGTGTAGATATTTCTAGTCAACTGTGTTTGTTTTTTATGACTATATACCGATTTATATCAAATTTTCTTATGCTATGACATTCTAAAAGACTAAATGTGCTTTAATAATAAATATCTGCTTATTATCTAGCGCTTTTGATCTTAAACCATTATTTGTATTAAATAGACAGCCTTCTGTCACAAAACTATAAACCTCTCAAATGCAAATCGCCCAGATCTCTGTGATGTTGAACAAAGAATTATGGAATGAATTGTTATAACACCCTATCTGTATGCACACATTCACACTCATTGACACACACTAGATCAGCTTTTGGAACTAAAGGAATAAATGTTGCTCCTACATTCCAATTCTGATACAGAAGTAGCCGATAAAAGTACAAATTATACACCAACAGACACTAGGTCCAGCAAGTTTCTGTTGTGTCAAGCAAATAAATACATGTATATGTTTATATGCCTGTTAACTTACTTAGCGTGGAGGCCAGCATCTGTACATCTGACTGTCTGTCACAATTTTGCATTTATATACCAACAGAACCACTCCAATTGTAAGATAGCTTGCTAAAACCCTTCTAAAGCACACGTTTTGAATTTATTTTGGGATATCTTGGCAGTTTGTCTCTTTGTCCGACTGTGTTTCTATTTCTTGTCCACTTGAGATGAGACTTCCAAAGGAAGCACAGAATATTTACTGTATCATAATCATGAGGTATATATATATATATGCGGAGGAGGGTGGTGGTTGCAGGACAATTTTGCTTCCAAATATATTCTTTGAGTTTTGGAAAAATTAGCTTGCATATATTTTGCATATTAGTAACTGTGAAGCTATTTTAGTCACTGTTTGTTTTTGTTTTTTTGTAATTGTGAGCAGGTCTCTGATTGACGATTGATGTCTATGGAAATAAACACATATTTTGATGTGTGGTACAGATAGTGTACATGATGTAGCTGCCTAATTTAACAATCCTAATCAGCATACTACAGTGTATTACCTATGAAGCTCTGTATATATTTTGCAAATACGGTTATTATTGCAAGACATGTTTTCAGTACATGTATATGACATGAATTCCAATATGTGGATATTCTGATTATGAATTCCCCATTCCCTGTTTACAAACACAGAGGCAGATGTCTGTTCAGAGGAGGCAGATGCACTCTTGTCTCCTCAGTAGTTTTGATTAGCACATCTATTAGCCAATCATATTCTTCAATTTTTTCAGATGGTTGGCATGGAATGCTGAGTAAAGCCATCTAAAAACTATCCAAGGGTGGCATGCCTCCCCTCCCTTTTTGCCTGTTTTAGCCAATCACTGGATGTGTGCCCTCCCACAGAGTGAAAGGACGAGAGTGAAAGGGACGAAGCGCGGTTTAGAAGAACATAGTGAATGCCTATAGATTAATTAATTTACATTTTAATACATAAAAAAAAATATATATATATATATATATATATATATATATATATATATATATATAAGTAAGAATACGGTTTCTGTTTTGTTTTTTTCTTCGAATTGTAATGTACCGTCTTTGGAATTAAAGTTAGGCTTAATTGCTTTCTTTTTTTAAATAGATACATTTCATGTGTACCTTACGGTATATAATAATTTTGTTGGTCATTTTGTTGGTCATTTATATATTTTGTTGGTCATGTAAATTAAGTCGATAGGATGTGCTTGATTTTTGTCTGCCTTTCTCCTACTTTATCAACTTTGTTTTGAACATATTTTATGCAAAATATGTTAAAGTGGCGTGGTCTTGAAATTGAAATATTATATTATTGTAGTATGTAGTGTACGTATTGAATCTGTCTTGAAGATCTTTCTCGTGTTTACAATAGTTTTAAAAACATTGTATTACATTTCTAAAATTGCAAATTACACCAGAGAACTGTCCACATCATCTTTATGACAGAACTGCCAAAAATAATGCATTGGCTATTACATAGTGGGTACTCTCATTGTATGACGCTACTACTGTAGACAATGTTAAAATCGACACATGAGTGGACAAAAAAGACTTCTGAAACAGTAAGTATTTATTTATTTATCTATTTATTTATTTGTGTATTTATTTAAATAGTTTTATTTTGTACAGTGGACTATTGTATCAAAGTAATGGATTTTTTTCAAATGCCTTGAAGATGCATAATAAATTATGCATAATATTAAACAATATGACATCACCTTTGTAACCTACTTTTATGGTGTATAATGTACAGTATGTAAAAGGTTGTCACACTCACCTGAGCTTATTTTTTTCTTATCTTTAATTATAAAATGTAAAGCCTTATGAGTAAACAGCACATGATTTTGAATGTTTATAAGATGTGAAGCACGGCCTCACAGGACTCTGTCTTATAGCTCTGCTGTCGCTTGGGATAGACTGAAGCAACTGTGCATGTCTTACATGATCTGATAAAATGTGAATTAACTCTTTAGTCATTGCCACTGCATATTATGGCAAATAATGTAGGAGAGCCTTTGTTCTAGTCTACCAAAATCTGTTACTCACCTACATCATCGTGTTGCAAAGCCATACCTGCACTTGTTATGTGTTAAATAATACCCAGTATCATATCAATTATCAAACAAATAGATAAAATGCCAACACACCAAGTATAATGTATAGTTACTTCGCTTAGACTTTCCTAATACAGATATACACCACAGTCCACCACATGCTGGGACAGATAACACATTAGTCCAGCCAATCAGAAGCCATAACCCATTTATTAGTAGGTCACCATAAGCGGATGCACAAGTTAATTAAACAACAATACATCACATGTATTTTATCAATCATTTTCAACCGATTTGGCAGAAGCTAAGTTGTGATTTTGGTTATATAGGAATACCCATACCATAGAAAAAAACATACCTATCACAAAACATAAATACTGTACCGGTATGAGAAGAAATACCATTTAAGGTAACTATCACAAATCATTTGGTATTAAACAATGCAGTCTAAACTTAGCCTTATTGTGTGACTTAAGCTGCCTCCAATGGAAAGCCCTGAGCTATTATTTCCTGACAACAGCTTTTATGCAAGGATTTTACAGTGGCGTCTTACAATAGCAGTAGAATTTCATTGGGTGATTTAGCCCTAAGGCTTCTTTTTTGTTGGCAGGCCCTACATTTAATTCTACATATACAGTAGTGCACATTAACATGCACAAACAAAGTTGGCTTAAAACAAATTTGACTGATTCCTATGGGTCAGCAAAAGCTTTCCTGGAAATACTTAGCACAAGGCAAACATTGTTTTGTATAACATGCATATAG
This sequence comes from Acipenser oxyrinchus oxyrinchus, assembly GCA_030684275.1. Lineage (NCBI taxonomy): Eukaryota > Metazoa > Chordata > Actinopteri > Acipenseriformes > Acipenseridae > Acipenser > Acipenser oxyrinchus. Next base: position 23,985,763 of record CM060250.1, read on the forward strand.
AGAATAGAACCAGACCCTGATTTCAGGCATAAAGCTTCAGGCTACAAATGGTGCCAGGCCACTGCCAACGTGCCAAACTCTCTCGTGTTCCCCACTGCCAATTACCACATGTATTTTGCAATGCAGATGCAAGACTCAAAATAGCTGTACAATTCTGCACAGACTGGGAATTCGTTTTTTGAAATCTCTAGGCAGTAACTAGTAATAAAGTACAGTTGTAAAACTTGGAAGCTTGTGTCTGCAGGCACAAAAATAAACGTGCTATTGCCACTTACAAGATTTTTTTCTTCTTTGTATCATTTGCCTTTAGTAAACCATGAAGCGCTTTGAAGAGAAATAAAATAATGTTTTTACACACAAAAGTTGACTAAAAGAGTCAATTTCCATTATATTATTCTTATTCACAATATATATATATATATATATATATATATATATATATATATATATATATATATATATATATATATATATACAGTACTGTGCAAAAGTTTTAGGCAGGTGTGAAAAAATGCCGTGAAAGTAAGAATGCTTTCAAAAATAGACCTGTTAATAGATTATATTTATCAATTAACTAAATGCAAAGTGAGTGAACAGAAGAAAAATCTAAATCAAATCCATATTTGGTGTGACAACCCTTTGCCTTCAAAACAGCATCAAGCATCAATTCTTCTAGGTACACTTGCACACAGTTTTTGAAGGAACTCGGCAGGTAGGTTGGCCCAAACATCTTGGAGAACTAACCACAGTTCTTCTGTGAATTTAGGCAGCCTCAATTGCTTCTCTCTCTTCATGTAATCCCAGACAGACTCGATGATGTTGAGATTAGGGCTCTGTGGGGGCCATACCATCACTTCCAGGACTCCTTGTTCTTCTTTATGCTGAAGATAGTTCTTAATGACTTTCGCTGTATGTTTGGGGTCGTTGTCATGCTGCAGAATAAATTTGGGGCCAATCAGATGCCTCCCTGATGGTATTGCATGATGGATAAGTATCTGCCTGTACTTCTCAGCATTGAGGAGACCATTAATTCTGACCAAATCCCCAACTCCATTTGCAGAAATGCAGCCCCAAACTTGCAAGGAACCTCCACCATGCTTCACTGTTGCCTGCAGACACTCATTCTGTACGCTCTCCAGCCCTTCGGCGAACAAACTGCCTTCTGCTACAGCCAAATAATTCAAATTTTGACTCATCAGTCCAGAGCACCTGCTGCAATTTTTCTGCACCCCAGTTCCTGTGTTTTCGTGCATAGTTGAGTCGCTGGCCTTGTTTCCATGTCGGAGGTATGGCTTTTTGGCCGCAAGTCTTCCATGAAGGCCACTTCTGACCAGACTTCTCCGGACAGTAGATGGGTGTACCAGGGTCCCACTGTTTTCTGCCAGTTCTGAGCTGATGGCACTGCTGGACATCTTCCGATTGCGAAGGGCAGTAAGCATGATGTGTCTTTCATCTGCTGCAGTAAGTTTACTTGGCCGACCACCGCGCTCACGGTCCTCAACGTTGCCCGCTTCTTTGTGCTTCTTCAAAAGAGCTTGGACAGCACATCTGGAAACCCCTGTCTGCCTTGAAATTTCTGCCTGGGAGAGACCTTGCTGATGCAATATAACTGCCTTGTGTCTTGTTGCTGTGCTCAGTCTTGCCATGGTGTATGACTTTTGACAGTAAACTGTCTTCAGCAACCTCACCTTGTTAGCTGAGTTTGGCTGTTCCTCACCCAGTTTTATTCCTCCTACACAGCTGTTTCTGTTTCAGTTAATGATTGTGTTTCAGCCTACATATTGAATTGATGATCATCAACACCTGTTTGGTATAATTGTTTAATCATACACCTGACTATATGCCTACAAAATCCCTGACTTTGTGTAAGTGTACCTAGAAGAATTGATGCTGTTTTGAAAGCAAAGGGTTCTCACACCAAATATGGATTTGATTTAGATTTTTCTTCTGTTCACTCACTTTGCATTTAGTTAATTGATAAATATAATCTATTAACATGTCTATTTTTGAAAGCATTCTTACTTTACAGCATTTTTTCACACCTGCCTAAAACTTTTGCACAGTACTGTATATATGTGTATATGTGGAGAACAGTGAACTGTAATATACAGCAGTTGGCAAGGTGTTCTGAATGGATATGTGACCATTCCACAATCGTGCTTCCAAACATGCTCTCAAGGAAGGCAGAACCTTAGCAGCAAAATCTGTATAGTCACTAGCAGGATGGGCAAATACGGCCCTTCAAGTCAAAGTCTCTTACCCATATATCTAGACAATTGTCACTGTAGTACACTACATGTATCAGGAAGGATCAAGTGTGCTCGATAGCAGCACCAGTTAACAGGCCTGGTTTATCAGGCTTTACATTTACAAATGTGAATCAAATTACCACCCAAGGGACTTATATCAAGTTAGCAAAAGATCAAGTAAAGTATTTTAGAAGAATTTGCTTAGGAAATTTTCTTTGCATAAAGCTATTTAATTATACATAGCTGTTAAATGGAAGCGTATCAAAATGCAGCTGTATGTATGTCAATTAGATGGTCCTAACCTACTGGATTGGCAGACAGTTGGACATCTATCTAACCAAAACTTAATTTCTTTATGAGCATTAAGTTAGATGTAAGGAGTGGATTAAAGATAAATTATTCATGTTTTCTATTGTACTTATTTATTTGAAGATATTTACGTATTACATACCCCTCAATTATCTGTGCACATTTTAACACACCCTGCATGGTTGGTGGGTGATCGGTATTGTCCAGGATATCCTCAGACAGGATGCAAACCTTTGATGTTCTGGCACTGAGCTGAATGTGTCATTTGTCATATTACTGAGATCACTGCATTCACAATATTACCCTTTGTAGCGTCATTTGGAATTAAACATATGTCTCTTCAGCTTAACAATCAAAGTACACGGTCATAACTGTCAGCAATTAAACACATATTAATACATAAAAAGTGAAATAGGGGTTAATTCAGACTAAATCAAAAAGCAGTCTTGAGATACTGGAAGTAGTTCAATTGACTTCAGTATAGCAATCTACCCCTTTGTTCTATACAGTTCAAAGCAAACATGGCAGTCAAACAGGGGATTGTCCTTTTGGGGACTTCCTGCATGCTAGACTGTCTCATCCCATATGTTCAAGAGGATCACACCTTTTTAATCTCATATTTTAAGGCAATAAGAGCACATTTGGATTCCACCATGAAGTGGGTTATCAGAAGCCTTGAGGTCGGGAAACACCTAGTGCAAGTGACGAGTACTCACAGGATACTTTATTCAAGATCAATGATGTTCAATATTCCTGGTTTAAAACTGCTCTTAGACACAAACTGTCCACATTCGATTACCAGGCATCTACATAATTTGTTTTTGCCTACTCATTTCTGCATTTCCTTGTAAGCATGTTAGAACTGACTCCTGAGCAAATCAGGGACCTGATGAATGACCTGTTCTTAAAGGAATTTTTTATAACCACTTGTGGCAGGACGGCTACATGGATGACATCCCCAGACCAGGAAGTTGACACTCACACAAGTACTGTGGGTTGAAGTGCTGCACCCGCATTTATTTAAACAAAAATAAACAAAACATTTTTACAAAAACACAGCTCACAGAGCCAAAATAAAAGTTTCAAACAAAAACAAATTTCAAACACAAAAAACCAAGACACTAAACAAGTACCGTGCTGGTCCTTCCAGCACAAGTAGCAATTGTTTACTTTTCTTTAATCTTTACCTCCTTCTTTCTCATGTTCTCCATTCAAACCCACCTGCTATGAGTGGCTGCTGTGCTTTTATACATGTGGCCCTCTCCGAATTAGTAATCATTCAATCCAGAGATGGTCACATTCTGCACAAGTTTTTTAACATGTGTGATCAACAGCCAATTTGTAATAAATCATTACTGCTGACCACGCATTCTCACAGGATGTAGTTTGGCAGAGACGAGCTGCTAACATCACCCCAGTCAAACCACATTAAACTACAATAATAACGCATTCACTCATTCTAAATAAACACAAACAATACACTTAAATCATAACACATTTCATTTACCAGCAAGGCTCTGTCCTGCCACATATCTACAAGCAGGGCTGTTCTGCCCTGCTACACCACTGAATTTTCATAATATTTGATTGTATCGTCCCATGATACTGTATATGTTCTTCGTCATAATGTATTACTGTTACTGTTTCTGTACTAATGGATATTTGACTTGTTTGATTAAGTCACCAGCATTTTACAATTGACATTGTGCCTGAGCAAGTTTGAGCAATGTGTAATTTCTGTAAGATAGCCATGGTAAAAACGACTCAACCACTAATTGGGTTGTGCACTGGTCATGTCTTTCCCCCCTGATCACTGAATTTTTCATAGATTTTCCATTGCAAATCTTTAACAAACTTGGCCTTGTTCAGGCTTGCTTTGAGACTGCCAATGGTAAAATATTATTTAATTAAACATACCAAATAGCCAGTGCAGAAACAGTAATAAATGGTCAAATGAATTATGATTGGTTTAACCTGAAAGTTAATATACTGTGCTTCATCGCCAACCAGCTGGACATTCTTAATATTGTGTTTTGTTTTGTTTTGAGCAAAGCTGCAATAAATATAATAGAACATGCAAACTAGTTTCAGTAAATAGCAAGTTTATTATAAATTCACAGGACAGGAGCAAGGGCTGTGTTAAGAAAGAACCACAGGAACTGAGAATAGGAGAGAAGTGCTTTGTGAGTACAGGGTTTCCCATTGGCTCGCGGAGAGCCACCTTCATGGAGATGTGACCAAACGGATCAGCCTCCAAGGCTGGGAACCCCAAGGGAAACCTATAGGGGCGAGAACAGGAAAACAAAAGTTAGGAACCCCAAGGGAAACCTATAGGGGCGAGAACAGGAAAACAAAAGTTAGGATAGATTTGGCCGGGGGTCTCCTCTGCCTCGCGGAGAACTTTCCTTACCTCAGTCACTCATAAAGTATTGTGGGTTACACAGTCATCACATTTGACAGGCCAACAAGCCTCTTAGTCATATTAATCACCCAGGTGTTAGCATTCTTCTTCGTTTAAATTCCCAGCTTCTGTGGTTTAAGTTTGTACATGCTTTTAATTTTATATATATAAATATATAACTCGAATTACAAACTTCACATGTGAAACAGCAATAAATTAAAGTAGAAAAATATAGAAATTGTGGTCACACCTGGAGGTCACTCCCCTGCCACCTGGTGGTTTCAACATATATATTTGCATCTTATCTTATAAAATCAGCACACCTTCATTATAATGCATTTCTAAACTTGTATAATCCTATTTCAAATTGTTGCTTGAAGTGTTCTTTTTTTGCTTTTTGTCTTATAACAAATTGTCACTTTAATTATGTTATGTTAGTTTGAGAATATAAATTAACCTGATGCTTTTGGAAACCTCCGGGCATTATTATATGGATAGGGTCACACTTCTCCTTACAGTAATTATCTAAATCACATTCTATGATTTAGAATTATTTTAAAGTCTTTACATGTCCATTACCTGTCGTTCTTCTCTCAAGACAGGTATCTGCTGTGTAAACGGTAACACCCCTCAAATGAGTAAGTAAAAGGGAAGTAAGTATATGAGTAAAAGTGAAGCCGCCAAACCTGTTAATCAGTTCAGCCAATGACAGATAGGTTACAGCATGGAAGAATTTATGACTTTGACAAATTGTTGCAGCACCTGGGCAGTGATTTATCAAGCTCCAGGGAAATGCCTTTGAGGGTGTTTGTGCTGCAGCTTGGTGTTCTTTAAGAAAGGGGTGCCTTCATAGGGAGAAGGAATGACTTTTAGATAAAGTTATTAATACCGTTCTTGACCACAATTCATTTTGACAAATCGGTGCTCGGGATATTAGGATAGTTTGACTGTGTCTAACATTGCTTCATACTCATCATTTGTTAACCTCCCACCTGCAAGTCTCCATAGGATATCTGATGGAAAGACAAGAGCAGATGGCAAAGATACATGTTGTACAAATTTTGAGAAATAGTCTTCAAATAGACCTGAATAGAAAAGAGCAATTCAATAGTGTAGGCTTTGTGTCTCCATATTACAATGTTGCCAGTCAAAGCTAAAGGTATATTAGACCTGTAATTAAAAAGCACATCTGGTAAGCAAATCCTATGGAAACAAATTAATGTATTGTTGTTTTCACCTTAAGGAGTTGTTGGCGTTTGTTTGAGTTTACCTACTGTAGTTCTACAAGTGATATCTCCCTAAGACTCCCAGGAGATCCGACCTCAAACAGCCACATTAGACAACCCTCCCTGCCTTTGTCATGGCTTAAGGACCCTTCTGGATGAGGTGCACAATGTAATTGTCTCTCAGCGACAATCTATGGGCCATTAAATAATTTGGACATCTTTGACCCTTCTTCACTATACTGCCACAGTTTTTTGTCAAACAAAATATGTAAAGGTGGTCTTGTTTTTTGATAGTGTAAAACAGCAAAACACCACAGCTTGCATTTGCAAAGCACCTTAATGTACATACATTCCAACAAACCCAATCACAATAAATACAGTACAACTAAATTTCTCTTCAATGGGACATTCATCCAAGATTTGGGAGTCCAAATGTTTCAATGGAAGCCAGGAAGCAGGTGGAAGCTATCTCACAGAACCTCCAAATCAATATAGTTTAAAATCAAAGATGTTGGTGAAAGGAATCTTCTGAGACTGACAATCTAAGTTTTGCAATGCGTAGCTGTTGCAGCTTACTCTAATCAACAGTAGAATCAGTTGCAGTCTATGTGGTGCTCAGCAGTGCAGTAGGCAAACTTGTTCTCTACACATGTAAACAATATTTTGGGGACTTTCACAGTAAACAGCATGAGAATTGAACTGGGCCTTAGGTGTGGCTAATTTAAATATGCCCTCCTTCCTTCATTTGCATATCATTTGGGGAAAAGTAGACTTTCCCAGGAAAATTAAGGGCTTTACATTTAAATAGAAAAAGGTACCAGGTCCACGTTTATTTCACGAGACAGAAATGTCTCAAGAAAATGCAAACACTCATGTAAATACAGTCAGCACTCACATATCTGACCCTATACAATTTTTACATCAGTGATGGTTAAATAGGTGTGATGCTTATCTAATAATTTCATTTTGGCCCGTTCCAACCCTTGTCTGTTTTTCAGGGAACACAAAATGATACAATATCAAAAATACATTTCTGAAAAGACTTGTGTTTTAAAATAAGTAGGCTTCCATTTAGATGTACTGTATTGGTTTTGTTGGTACAGTACTAGATTTTCAACAGAAGTAGTATTTTAATTCAGAACAATATGATAATAAAAATATCACTTGCCAAAAGAGACGACACGTGGATTGTAATATAGTACATACTTTTAAATCGGATAAGTATATGTAAAATTCCCTGTTAACAACCCAACAGAAAAATTAAATAAAAATGTTACCCATACACAGAACCGCATACAACGTAACAGGTAATGCAATTTTAGCAAAAAAAAAAAAAAAATCAGTTTTCCAGAATTCAAATAGTATTCAAAGTTGCAGAATATAGTGCTCGATAAGGCCCTAATGTCACAGTTCACTTGCAAATGAACAGGTACAAAAACAACTAAAGATCACAGATTTTAAAAAATAATACATCAAAGTATCTAAAACTGTTTAATGATTAACTGTTACATTACCGTAGCTTGTCTTCACTTTGTTTTGGCTGAATTTTCATCAGGAGAAAATGAAGGAGGTGCTTTGTAACTGCACAGGTTCTCACTATTTACAACAAAAAAGAAGAAAAAAAACACACACACAAAAAAATACAGTAAAATACAACAAAGATATAATTAAAGATAAAGATAAAATATAAAGAAATTGCCACTGTCATGCATATTCATGAGCAATCAAGACTGGGGCGTGGTTTGGTAGCGGGTAGATTTATTGTCTATTAATTAATAGCAACTGCTTCAGACTGATTTGGCATGCAGAGAAAAAAAACTCGGGTTGCGACGGATATTCAAATAAATTGTAACATTGAAGAGATGGGCTTTGTATTCAAAAAACTGGTGACGTAGTCGGAAATCGCGTATGACGGGTAAGTGCATTTATTTGTTACATATATATATATAATGGGGATTGATTTTATTCTTAATACAAGGGTGATAAAACGCGACTGACGTGTATCTGAGTAACGGATATCCGAGTGCTGACTCTAAACCCAAAAATGGAGAAGTGATTCATCAGATATATGCACAAATGTAAATGTGACATACAGACGGATGATGATCAGCCAGATATGGTATTCTCAATAATTTAACCAAAATCAACTACTATTCACAGAGGTTCTCCAGATGTATGCACAAATGTATATGTGAGTTTCAAATGGACGGATTTCCAGACAGTCACTCCCTATATCATCAATCCTTTATATTCTCAATCACTTAACCTAAATAATACCAATGCCAAGTGTCATGACAATTGGAGGCTGTGGTTCAACAGTTATATGAAAAAATAATTGAAATGGGGCATATGTACACATATTTACAACTGCCTCCACTATGTCCCCTTTGCAGTGGATAATAATAGACTGCAGTTTTGTTTTTGGTGCTGGGATCATGTGTACAATTACATGGAGGCAACTGTGATCATTTACAACTACTTTATTGGAAGACAAAGTTGCCAGACTTTCATTTAATTGCAGGTTTTGGAAGATGTAACATTTTTGTTTGCAGCTACATACACTTAACAAATCTATGGCTAGAAAGAACAATTTTTATTCTGTTCTGACAGACCTATATCTGCAGAATTGCTCAATAAATGGCTACCTACTATTCAATTTTATAGCACACTGCTCTGCTGATTTAACCAAATACTATTTTAACCTAAAACAAATTCAGTCTATTGGGAAATATTATTCAAATGTCATAAAGTGCTTATAAAGTTATAATTACACTTGCAGCAGCATGGTGGTGAAAAAGGTCACTGTAAATCTTGCTGGAATTGCACATTATTTCTAAAACAGCCTTGCAGCTCCTGACCCCCTTGGATGTAGATTTCTTCCCATCATGCTGAGCAGATCCCCACTATTTTACAGGTGGAGACACATTACAGCAACTGACACAGACAAATGACATATTTATTAGCTTGTCAAAGACTCCCCTGTTTGTGGAACACTCACCTAGCTAAACAAAACAATTGCCTTTTCATTGGCTAATTGGAACGGCCCCCATTGAGAGCCTCAGCAAAGTGCTTGATGAGGCATAAAATGATGATTAATTCATTTACTGCTCAGTTGATCATCAAACTGAGAGGTTTATGATTCTCACAGCGGTCAGCGCTCTCCATTCAATGTGCAGCAGCATGACCAGTCTTCGCTACAGCCTACTGCTGCCTTTGCTTTGACCTGCTGTACAAAGTTCTAAGTTAACACTAAGAACATAGTTTACTGCTAAACCTGGTGTTTTGACAGCCATTAAAAAATGAACAGAAAAACAAAGCTTTTTAAAATCAGTGGATCTGCATAATTAAAGAGGTTTGACCACAGCCCTTTTTGTTTTGCCTGTTGTTATTTTTTATTTTATAGAAAAGTTGCTGTTCAAGCCTTAGTTAAGTTTTCATCATTTTTTGAGATGAAGCCATATTTTCTGGTTTTAAGATTGGTAATTAACAATTCCAACAAATATAAAAAAAGACCAAACAAATTCCTTATCTGTTTGTACATCATCCATAACAAAAACAAATAAAACAGATCAGTATATAAACTGGGTTTATTCGCTCATGTAGACATATTAACAATAGGAAACTTGACATAAACATGATGAACTTTACTTTTATACAACAAATTACAAAAGTGCAAGTTTCACCCAAAACACAGCTAGCTCCACAAATCCAGGTTGGATAATTCAAATATGCTGTTATCTTTTTGTGTCTACAGAAGGATGGATCATCCCATAATCTAAACACCTTTTGTTTGATAGTATCACTAGTATTAGTCAAAGTAGGTTTTATGCATTTTCAAGTCTTACTAAATGTGTTGTATACCTGGGAAAATGTTACTAACGTACAAAAGATCTTTATGGCATGTAATCACACACTGTCTAGAGGTGGTTTTACCTGTCTTTGTAAAGACAGATTACATAGAGATGAAAATCAAAGAGACACCTGGGCTAAACCAGGCAACGTCGTCATTCCATCTTGTTTATTTCAAATATGTCAAACTGATTGATAGCCTGATGAATTAATCAGATTTTTCTTTTCATGGAGTTTTGGACAAAGGATGTTTCTTCCGCCTACGTAGATATGTAAAATAGAAAAATAGATCATTTCTATGCCAACATGTGACACTTTAATTAGATATAATTTGCTAATAGTGAGTGATTGAAAGTAAATTCATACATATTTGAATGCAATGAGTATGCTAGCGGATACATTACTTGTACATGTGCAGTACACTCTTGGCACTATAACTCTTAACATAAATTGTGATAAAATGTCCCAAAAAGATTATATATTAACAAACAAAACAAAACAATATATAAATGCTAATTGTCAAACTTGTTAATAGCCCTTGAGTTAACAGGTTTAGAACATGTTTTATTTGTTTGATTTCCAGTTTGAAATATGAAATGACTGCTCAGGTAGCCCTGTAGGAGGCTGGTGTCTCTGATATGGGGAAACAATAAAAACTAATTGTCCACATTAATAATAAGCAACATATTCATTGAGTGTCTCACTATAGGCTTTTGTGGACCTACCCATTAATTGAAATAATGATACAGACAAGCCGATAACTGCACCACACCTAAGTTACATTCATTACAAGATTGCCAAGAGTTGCCCAAGGACAAGCTTTGTAAACTCTACAAAGATCCATCCATCAAGCCTATAGGGTCTATATTATCAAAGAGAAATAGTTTTATGAAATCATCTAAAATTGCCTCTGAAATTGCCTCCAGAAGGTAAAGATACCCATGTTTCCTGAATGTTGTGATAAAGTAAAAGATAAAGCAAAAGATCAAACATTAAATGTTTACATCATACACGTTGCAAATTGTTAATAGTCTGTGGCATCCTATCAGTGATAAAGTTATTTTAGGATTATCATGTAGTGAACTGGAGAGGGAGGATTGCTTAGAGCTATACATTGTCCCAACCCAAAAATCCAACACCATCTTGTCAGAGTGCAAAAAACCAGACAGAACAACACAAAGATGAAGAGGAAAAGAAAATTAAAGCTTTACCTTGCCCCAAACCTGAGTCACACAAAACAGACAATTGTCATGTTTTATATTAACAATCGGAAAAGGAAAAGATCATAGGACGACAATGAACATGATAATAGGTTAAAAACTAGCAGAGAAACCAATGATAGGATCAAATAATAAAGAGACCGCAAAAAAAAGGCAATACCACTACACAGCCACCACACAACCAATAAGAACCTACCATAAATGACACCTGCCCACATGTTCTTACTAACTAACAGCTAAATTTGACTGCCAAAACATTACTTGTGTTTACATTATTTATTGTAAAAAATAATTTACACCACAGAGTGCTTGTGAAACTAGTAAATCAGTAGCCATCAGATTTGTACAATATTTCTCTTTATGGCACTATTAGAGATACTTCAAACTGTATGAAGTTCTTTCAGTATTTCTATATTGCCCCTGTAATGTTTGCCATGAAATGTAACGTGTGTAGGTCCACTGGACTAAAGTGAAAGAAGGTATGCCTCAGGGGAGAGACTCCCTGTTACAAATTCAGCGGAATGTTCAAATAAACCTGTGGTATTCACTGGATACTGTGGCTAAGTATATCAACTGTAGTTTGATGAATGGAAGTTATTCATTATAATATAGAAGGGTTAGATCAATGTGGAGGTCAGACACAATAATATTGACAGGCACACAATGGTGAAACAACCAGTGAAAAGCCTGGATTTATGATAACGAGCCAAGCATTAAACAGACAAAGATGGAGTTCAGTTTTTTTGACGCATGAAATGGGTTTCATGGTCTTAACATTGAACCACCACACAGTTGGGCACACTTGGCACTGGAAAACGTTATGTCTCAGAAAATAAATATATCAACATATCAAATATGCTATTTTCACCTTTGAAAGTTACACTGACTATATCAAAACCTGAATGAATGTCTTGCTACATGACGTTCCAGCGCTTCAAGATGGTGTTTATTGAGGTTTTATCTGCCAGTAGTAGCAGTAATATGATTGGCTTTGGGCTGGCACATGGCTATAATGGGCTTGGAAACACATTGTACTGTTATTGGGTGTGCATGATCAACAACATCAACATAGAGCACCTGTAACAGAGATCGAATGATTCATGGGGTTAGATCTCCCTCTCGACCTGTGAGGGCACTGTATAAAAGGAACAGAGTACCCTTAACTAAATGGCATGACAATTTATTCCTTAGGGTAGGTGGAAGTCGGTCATTTAGGAAAGGGATGGAGCTACGGTACCCAAACTCAATGACCCAGACGGTAAACGGCATGGCATCTGAGGATTGGAGGAGCAGATGCGCTCGTTAACCTAGGGGTCATCAGCGAGGGTATAAATAGGGGACATAGTGTAAGTGATCTGTTCCTTGGTAAATGGTTAGTGCTTTAAACCTACAAGGAGTCTGTGTTGCAGTATCGGTGAACCGTGAGTTTTGTCTTGTGTTTGTTAGTGTTTGTTAACTGTCGTCTGTTTTTTAATAGACTACCAGTAGCACGATCCGGAGCTGTAGCGAAAGCCAGCATAAACCCGGACATCACTTTCACCCCTGCATTTCATGGAGAACTGTAATACACCACTTGCACTTATTCACTATCACTAGGAACTGTGTTTGTTTTTTGTGTTTAGTGTTGGTGTGTAAAACTGGACTTTTGGTTACAGGTCAAACCCGGGGATTTACAAATACCGAGTGATACCCGCCGCTGTATCACTCCATCATTATTATTTACAGGTGTTTGCCATAAGGCTCTGGACATTGTTAAATAAATCAATAAACACCCTTGCACCTGGAAATCATTGTCTGTCTGTTTTGTATCCACTCTGCACTGCACGCACCTGTATTCACTCACCACTTTGCTACAGCACCTTAATGTATTGATTTTAAGAGAAGCATGCACAAAGGGGCATGCATTCTATAGGGGTTCACAAGCAAAAGGCCACAATTTTTCCTTTCCAAACTGTAAGATACCATCAAAAGTATATTTGTTGTCTTTGCAATCACTATTTTGTACTGTGCACTTATGTGTTGGGATACAATACTGTAATAATAAATCAATCAAAGCACCCAGAGCATATATCAAATTACTAGTGGTCAACTTAGTTTAGCATTTATTGACAAGATCTTGATAAGAAAATTAGTAATCTAATTTATCACAAGATTTTGTAATACATTTATAAAACGATCAGACTATAAGATTTGGTAGGCCACAATTTTTGTGGCAAAATGTGCACCTTTTTCTTGAGGTAGTTATTAAACTCTCAATTAGACTTCAAGTCGTTCATAAATGAATGTGAGTAAATAGGTGATTTTAAGTGTTTGGTTCTCCTTTAAAACAAACTTGTTAATAAGAACAGTCCAGTGGAAATTGAACATATTATTTGTTTAAGAGCCTAGGTCACAGTGTTAAGGTGAGTGTAATGGAGAGCACAAGTGAAAAACAATACAGTGTTTAGCTGCTGGCCTTTTCAGTCACTCTGTCTTTCTGTGCAAGTCGTAATTGCTTTAGGAGTTTCTGAATCCACTTTTGAATTCAAAGCTTCAGACAAATAATTGGATTTCCTGCAAACATGCTGAGCTATGTTGCTCTCTCTGTCTTGCCTTGTCCTCAGGGCTACACACTCTGCTTTATGTCAAACTGCACCTAGCAGGGTACTTGGGGGATGGTGGAAATCACTGTGCATTAAGATGGTCATCTGTTTTAAAGAAATATCCCCCAACACTTTCCATCATCTTCAACTGAATCATCACCTCCGAACCTTAATAAAATGAAAAATCAATGGGAAAAGGACTTTGCAATATATCTGTGGCTACAGTGCACCAGCCCAGCAGATCCAAGATCCAAGACAATTATATTCCACTGGCCTTATTCTAACAGCAGTTTGACATTGTATATAGTCGCTTCATGAATGTCACTGGCTGTAGGGCAGCTCTAAATGTACTGTGGGGTATCTGACTAGACATTTCTTGCTCCAAGTAAAGTACTGCTGAAATACTGATGCAATTTGTTTGGAAGGCTTAAAATGGCACAGCATCAAAGATCAAATCCCAGAGTGCAGGGCTCACATACACTTCTGTTAATGCAGGGAAAGGCTTTGTCAAGGGTCTTTTATCGACACAGTGTTTCAACTTTTGAATCCAAGTTACCGAAAGGTCAACCCAGAGAAAACCAGCTTGAAACTGAATACCTGATAAGAAAAGTTTATTTCTTTCTTTCTTTACTTAAAAGTTACAAGTGCATATGCTACAGATAGGCAATGGTATTGTACTGACAAACGTTCTGTGATTTATATATTAAAATAAAAAGTAGAAGATTTCACGGAAAGAGTCAGGCATTTCTTCTGTAGTTAGGTGTAAATATTGGTGACTGTGAAGGGGTACACCCCTCTGTGTTTTTTTGTATTTTGTGTTGCATTGTTATGATTTAAATGTGTAGTTTGGTGTTTAAAAACACAAAGTTTTATTTGTTATTATTTTACAGCATGGATGGGGTTAAAATGGGGCTAAACGCGTGCATAATGTGGCCATCTCCAAATTAATTAAGTATTTACCAATCTGGAGATGGCCATGTATATATAAAGAGCAGATCAGCCGCTCATAAGGGATTGATTGTTCAGAGAGGAGGAAGGTGTGAAGTAAGATATAAAAAGAACAATTGCTACTTGTGCTGGCTTTACACCAGCATACCTCTTGTTAGAAGATTGTATCTGTTTATTTTGGCCACCGTGCCATTTTGTTTTGTGTGTAATGTTTTGTTTTGTTTAAACATTTTATTTTTTATTTAATAAAGGAAGCGCACATTTGCGACTCACCCATACTACCTTGCCTGTGTGTGCTTACTTCCTGGTCTGTGACGTCACCACTCGACCATCTTGTCACAGTGACATATACAGGTGAAGTGCAATTATTGTGATTTTTTTAGGTGCACAGTCCAACAATGTATAATTACAGTAAGTGGACTGCAGTGACGTGTATTACGATGTGTTACACTGTATATAACAATACAGACACATTTCATTAACATGTCAAATTTTACTGGCACAACAGCAGGGTCTAATCATAAAGTTGTGAAGTGCATTTGTTCCACGTAACCTTTAAAATACTACCACATATTTTAGCTTACTTTCAAACTGATCATGGTATAGCGGCCTCAGAGCAAAGGAAGTTGTTTGCCATCTGGTTGCGTTGGGCTTAGGGTTGTCCTCCAAATGCCCCTATCGTAATTCAGAAATTTCACTTCAGAAGCCAGCCTGCCTCATGTTATCAGTTTGCATTTATGTGTCTTGGGAGCTGAATATATTACTATTTTAAAGCATCCTCGCCTGGGTTCAAAAGGCGTATGCCCAGTCAAACTCGTAACAGAACCCAGGTTCAGAGTAATTAAATCTAAGAATAATGAAATGTTTGTTTTTTACCCGTACATGTGTGATGATTTACTTGGAGTTGATAATATTTAAGTAGGGGTTGGGGGACCCATGTGACTTCTATAAAAGTGAAATTTCTGCATCTCAATGGGAACATTAGGAGAGCAACCCAAGCCAGACACAGACCGATTTTGGTTTTCTGAACTTGACAGTGAACCCCAAGCCACAGGGGCTCTCTTATTTTGATGGATTGTATTTAAATAAAAAAGAATATAACAGCAAATGTGTCTTAATAATATATAATCTATGATGAATGTTTAAATTATTTGGGACTATTATCATGCTGAAATAAAAGATGCACTTCATAATCCTGAGGGAAGTTCTCTCCCCCAATAAAATGCTTGGTCCTTAATTGGTTAATGGTATTATGGGGATTCAAGTTCAGAATCTTGAATCTGACTTTGGAATTTGGTGGTGCACTTTTTATGAAGACTGAAGTGATCATGAAAGGATTTTTTTTTGTTAAACATGTAGATTATTAGATCAAAGAAAGTAGCATGTTAGAATTGCTAATAACTAAAATTGTAAAAGTAAAGAGCTATCTGAAAATAATTTATTGTCGTAATGCATGGAGAAGGATACAAGAAGATTTCCGAGCAAACCCACTGCAGTAGCATGGAGAAACCCAGTGCTTCCTTTCTTGTTGTTTTTGTAACTGCAATGTTTTTGTTTACTCTTTTTATTTGAAACCTGAGTTTACCATTGCTGGTATTCCAGGTGGTTTTCTTGTTTATTTTTTGCAATACTGGATTGTTTTATTTTCATTGTTTGTTAAAATAAAATCCTGCCCCGATACCATTATTGGTACAGGGCTCCAGGACTAAACGTCACTTCCGGCTCCTGTGTACTGTCATTTATGGTCTTTCCCTAAGCTCTACCCACTACCCTCCAACAGGAATAATGAAAATAAATCAAACTATTTGATCAAACACACTGATAGTTATTACGCTTGGAGAAAGTCTGGTGAGGCGTACAAAGAAAAGAACAACATACCTACTGTCAAGCATGGAGGTGGTAATATCCTTCTATGGGGCTGTTTTTCCTTTTAATAGCACAGGAAATTTTGTTTCAATACATGGTAAAATGGATTCCATAGCATGCCAAAAGACATTGGCCAATCATCTGAAACCCTCCGCTACAAAATTTGGTTTAAAGCGCAACTGGATGTTCCAACACAATAACGATCCAACATGTCAAATCTACTTCAGAATGGTTAAAGAATAATAAAATCAAGGTTCTGGAATGGCCTAGTCAAAGTCCCGATTTAAATCCTATTGAGAATCTTTTGTATGAGTTGAAGAAGGCTGTGCACAAGAGAAGTCCTCGGAATTTGAATGAACTGGAACAATTTTGCATTGAAGAATGGTCAAGAATTATGCCAAAAGCTTATTGACAAATATCCTATTCGTTTGAAAGAGGTTATTATTGCTAAAGGTGCCTCAACAAGCTATTAATTTAATTTTCCTTGTCAGGGTATGGATAATTTTGAATTAGCATTTTTTGAGTTTTGCAAAAAAATTGCTGAAATAAAAAAAAAAATTGTAGACATCTATGCATGCATATACTAGATATCTGTAATATTAAAAAGAAAAACTGTAGTGATACTGCAAATGTAAAGCATCCTGCCCTCCAAAAACAGAATATTGTATTTATTATACAGATTTACCTTCCAAAAATTTGGTTGACAGATAATGTAGGTAAATTGGTTGGTTAGGTTAAGGGGACTAAGATGGTGGTGAGAACTCCTTGCCATCAAGAATCCAGTCGCTTATTCGCCAGTCACAAACACACATTGAAAAACTGGACTTATTGGTCACGTGTTTCTGGCAATTCCCAGGCAGGCTGCAGTTACTGCAGCTGTCCTGGCATTTCAATGATCCATTTTCCTAACTACCACATGCAGTATATTCACAATATCGTAAGTACTTCATATTTTTTCAATGTGTAAAACTCCTTTTATCTAGAGAACTGAAGATATTCCTTGTTTATTCATGTTACTCACTGAACTGCATATGAGTTGTTTACTGAATTTTGTTGGTTTCTAATATGCTTTACAGTTCTAAGACATGCTTTCGCTAGTAGACATACAAACATTTTGGGAGGCTATTGTAGAGGTGTCATTCATTGTATCCTGTTTTCTTTTAGAACTATTAGTAATGCACACTTAAAACATTTTCAAGGCAACTTATTTTTCTTGTCCCAGCACAGAGGCTGTGAGGCTGTACCTAAAAAAGTATAAGAATTTATATTTAGACGGGTATGGTCTTGTACGATAAATGCCTTACACAATAGGTGGAGATTTACCTGATGGCAGAATTGGTAGCTGGTTTATGTGGCAGCATGATCAAAGTGGTTTCTATTTACTTGTACACAAACCCATTATTGATTTGAATGAGAATCAAAAGGTTTTCTTTTATTTCGTTATTAAATACTTTCATAGTAACCCAACTCACAAAAACTAAAAAAAGCGCTTTGGTTACAGCTGATAACAGTTCTGACAGTAATGTCTATCATAGAAACCAACACCTGTCAGAGAATTTAGTGATGAATCTATTTTCGATTAATGCAAAGTAACTTCATCACATGATGAATCGTTTAGTTTAACTGGAGAGAAATATGCTGCAAGACCCTAAGCTGCAATCTGACAACTCAACTCATTCTTTACAATATGGGTAAGTAAGACTTGCCGGCTGTGATACCCAGTAAAGGCTAGACTAAAGCTTTTTACTCCAAATCGCCATTTGCCTGATTTCTTAATACAGGAAAAGAAATATGTCCAAACCAGAAATAAACAAGTTTGACATTTTGTTTAGTGGCTCACAATATATATATATATATACAGTGCCTTGCGAAAGTATTCGGCCCCCTTGAACTTTGCGACCTTTTGCCACATTTCAGGCTTCAAACATAAAGATATGAAACTGTAATTTTTTGTGAAGAATCAACAACAAGTGGGACACAATCATGAAGTGGAATGAAATTTATTGGATATTTCAAACTTTTTAACAAATAAAAACTGAAAAATTGGGCGTGCAAAATTATTCAGCCCCTTTACTTTCAGTGCAGCAAACTCTCTCCAGAAGTTCAGTGAGGATCTCTGAATGATCCAATGTTGACCTAAATGACTAATGATGATAAATAGAATCCACCTGTGTGTAATCAAGTCTCCGTGATAAATGCACCTGCACTGTGATAGTCTCAGAGGTCCGCTTAAAGCGCAGAGAGCATCATGAAGAACAAGGAACACACCAGGCAGGTCCGAGATACTGTTGTGGAGAAGTTTAAAGTCGGATTTGGATACAAAAGATTTCCCAAGCTTTAAACATCCCAAGGAGCACTGTGCAAGCGATAATATTGAAATGGAAGGAGTATCAGACCACTGCAAATCTACCAAGACCTGGCCGTCCCTCTAAACTTTCAGCTCATACAAGGAGAAGACTGATCAGAGATGCAGCCAAGAGGCCCATGATCACTCTGGATGAACTGCAGAGATCTACAGCTGAGGTGGGAGACTCTGTCCATAGGACAACAATCAGTCGTATACTGCACAAATCTGGCCTTTATGGAAGAGTGGCAAGAAGAAAGCCATTTCTTAAAGATATCCATAAAAGTGTCGTTTACAGTTTGCCACAAGCCACCTGGGAGACACACCAAACATGTGGAAGAAGGTGCTCTGGTCAGATGAAACCAAAATCGAACTTTTTGGCAACAATGCAAAATGTTATGTTTGGCGTAAAAGCAACACAGCTCATCACCCTGAACACACCATCCCCACTGTCAAACATGGTGGTGGCAGCATCATGGTTTGGGCCTGCTTTTCTTCAGCAGGGACAGGGAAGATGGTTAAAATTGATGGGAAGATGGATGGAGCCAAATACAGGACCATTCTGGAAGAAAACCTGATGGAGTCTGCAAAAGACCTGAGACTGGGACGGAGATTTGTCTTCCAACAAGACAATGATCCAAAACATAAAGCAAAATCTACAATGGAATGGTTCACAAATAAACATATCCAGGTGTTAGAATGGCCAAGTCAAAGTCCAGACCTGAATCCAATCGAGAATCTGTGGAAAGAACTGAAAACTGCTGTTCACAAATGCTCTCCATCCAACCTCACTGAGCTCGAGCTGTTTTGCAAGGAGGAATGGGCAAAAATTTCAGTCTCTCGATGTGCAAAACTGATAGAGACATACCCCAAGCGACTTACAGCTGTAATCGCAGCAAAAGGTGGCGCTACAAAGTATTAACTTAAGGGGCTGAATAATTTTGCACCCAATTTTTCAGTTTTTATTTGTTAAAAAGTTTGAAATATCCAATAAATTTCGTTCCACTTCATGATTGTGTCCCACTTGTTGTTGATTCTTCACAAAAATTACAGTTTCATATCTTTATGTTTGAAGCCTGAAATGTGGCAAAAGGTCGCAAAGTTCAAGGGGGCGAATACTTTCAAGAAGGCACTGTATATATATATATATATATATATATATATATATATATATATATATATATATATATATATATATCTTGGCAGAAGTCCTATTTCTCTTCTCTGGTGCATTATGAATTGACAGCAGAACTGGCAGAAGGCACAGGTGTCGTTGTCCATCCAATCAACAGTACGCTTGAAATTAGGACTTAAAGGATGTGTTGCAGAAAGAATACCTCTGTTAAGAAAGGGGAACAAGACTAAAAGGCTCAAATGTGCACAAGAACACAGACATTGGACTATGGAACAATGGTCAAAGGTGCTTTGGACTGTTGATGGATGGACAACGACACCTGTGCCTTCTGCCAGTTCTGTTGTTAATTCAACGCTTGTTGTCTTTCTATTCCTTAAGGATATTATCTTCAAGTATTGCTCATCCTTGTTAGACAGCTTTTTGGATCTTCCAGTCCTGGGTTTGTCAATTACAGATGATGTTTCACCGTACTTGTTGATTATGATTTCGATACCACACCTTGAAAATCAAGTGATGCAAGCTATTTCACTGAATGTTTTTCCTTCTTTAAGTAAGTCAAGGTTGTTATAATAGTAGTAAACACTAGTGGAGGCTTTGAGTAAATTGTTAATGCTCATAATGCATTAGAGTAGAAAAATGCAACACGTGTAAGACTTTTGCACAGCAGTGTGTATGTATATATATATATATATATATATATATATATATATATATATATATATATATATATATATATATATATATATACCACATTGACAAGAATTATATATTTCCTACACTAACCAAAAGTGTCATTATTTATAAAATGTGTCAGTATTAATAGAAACATGAGCAAGCACAATTTGTAGCCTTATCACATGCTTGTTAGACCATTGATTATAATGCTCATTTAAATATTGTGCTTTGGTCATCCAAATAGTTTACAAACTGAAATAAAGAAACATGTATTCTTTCTAGAAAATCTTATAAGCTGTAAGCATGTAATACTAGTAAAAAGTAACAATGGCCAACTGGAAAATGGCCAACTGTTTAGTTTCACAACAAAATGCTTATTACACAATCTATACATATAGTTTAAAACTATATCTATATGTTGTGTGCTTGTTAAGAGTTAAGGGTAGTTTTATATTGCCAAAGGTGTTGTAATTGGCTGGTTAAATCGCATTGCTGGCTGAGCTTCTGTGCAACTTTAACGTCTAAATATTTCCTAAATTCTTAATTCGGACCTAGCATTTTAGCTACAGGACTGCTACTGAACATTGCCTTATATCATTTTAATACTATGTTTTATTTTGACAATAATCAAACCGTATGATAAAATCAGTGACTGTGATTTACTATCTACCTGTTTCACTGCTTACTGCCCACCAGTGGTAAAATACAGGGAATACAGGAATCAGACAGAACCAAAAAGCAGCTGCAGTCTGAGTTAAATTTTGGAGCTAATAAACCAGTACTGTAAAAGCATCTCACTCACACCAGTAAACATATATATATATATATATATATATATATATATATATATATATATATATATATATATATATATATAGTTTAATAATAGCATGTATAATATCCATTTACCACGTGGCCCACATTTGCCTAAAGAAAAAATAGAATAATCTTAAAATAAACTTAGTTATTCTCAGTTATGCAATTTTAACTTAGTTATAAACTTAGAATAAACTAAAGTTCAAATTGCATGTTAAAATACACAAATAAATAGTAAATATAAAATTCCTGTTCATAGTGAATTCATGTTCCTTCATATGAACAAGTGTGGTGTCATCATGAATAAATGTTTATATGAATTCAATTGTAACTGGCTTTAATAGATATACAAATTTGTTCCAGTTCTTACTGTCTATATCACTTTGTAAAACAGTATTTAAAAACGGTATCTTGTAAAATACTGCAGTTGCTTCAAACTGAGGTAGAAGAGTTGTTTAAAAAAAAAAAATCACTGAAAAGGTCTGGTGCTCTATCTGTCAATGTAATCTTCAAGCGTACATTTTAGTGGAAGACAGGCAACACAAGACTGTGTTGCTTGTTCAACAAATCCTTTTTTTGTTTTCTGCATGGTTGCAATCTACTTTGATTTCTTCTGCCCTTCTATACTCACTTTCTCCAAAGGTAGCAGAGGTAGTGCATGTCCATCTATAAAATAGTGTTTTGCTCGGGGCTATACATCTTCAGCATGCGGTACAGCAAATCTCAGTGCATTTTAATATTAAATATTTAAATCTGGGAATAGGTACATCCAAATCCCAGGACCTTTTCATCTGAGCCAAACATTAGAAGGCATCTGCCCTGTTTATCTTTTGTTCTGCAGCACTGGGCCTTTGTGTTTCTTCAGAAAATGTGATGACAGGGAACAGAAAAAAAAGAAGTGACCCGTTTGTGCTGAAACAAAAAGTGGGAATGTAATATTTGAAAGAAATCAAAAGTGGGACAAGGAAAAACTACACAGTTAATCAACCAGCAATGGAATAACCACAACAATGAGTTGATGCAGGAATATAACTGATATACACTGTGTTCAGAAGGAATACTACATAAAGAATAATCAATGATGGGTTGTATACTATAACATTGTACGCTTTTATATACAGTGAAGTCTATAACAGTCATCATTTAGATGTCTGACTGCACTATTACTAGTTAAATAAACATCTAATTAACTTTCAATGATTATACATATTGTAGCGATCTTGGTTCCCACAGGCAGGAGCATCACACAGGGCGAGGCAATCCACAGACAGGCGGAGGGCAGGCGCGAACCCGGGACCTCTCGCACTAAAGCATAGAGCTGATACCGCTGTACAAAAGAGCCGGCTCCTTTGCAAGGAGCGTATATCGGGCTTATGTCTTTGTGTGTGATTACGTCACCTACCAGTCCTACTGCTGCCTTCCCCCGTGCACGCTACAATATTAATTTACCATTAGTCCAAAACAAATAAATAATAATCTTTATTAAAAGTTGGTATGTTGTCTTTTTGATACATCACAGATTCTACTGTAACTTTTTGATATCATGGACATAGCATATTTTCCCAAAGTGCATGGGTATCTATTTAATAATTGTATATGGTTTCTAAAATGCCCAATATACTTTAAGTAAACATGGGGCTTCCTAAATACTGGGTTTCTCCTGTGCTTTGCTGAAGCCATACAAAAATGTTACATGGGTGAGCTTGGTGCCAAACATGGCCATGCAGGGCATCCTGGCATGCAAGCATACACCTCAGCGTACCAAAAAAAAAAAAAGTACCCAGCTGACAGTATATGTACACTATAAACTCTGCAACACACAGCATAGCAACTTATGATGCGAGTCTACAACCATGTGTAAAAGCACATGCAAAGACGGACAGACTGTGTTATGATCTTAGGTACTGTACTAGCAAACATCAACAACAACAAGAAGTTTGGTTTCTGAAGTGTGATTCGTAATTGGTATAGTTTATAACAACGCCAATGTTTTAGTGCCAGCAAGGAGGCTGACCTCTACATGAACAGTCTGTGGTAAACAGAGTAGATAGTGGAAATTATTTATAAGGAGCACCCCTTCATTCTAATTGTGTTTCATCAAGCAAGTCTCCAATGGTCTAATTGACGCAATAATAATGGCCAGCGGACTTTTGATCCTATTAATAGTTAATGATAGATCTGATTACAAACAAGCTCCCCTACTAGGTGAGCTCACTGTCTGGCCTTGGCGATGTCTGGTCAACAGTTTCAATGTGAAAGTTGCATCCAAGGTGTTTTTATTTGTTCCACTGAGCTCAGATATTAAATTAATAAATAATGTCTGCTTTTTTCAAGAACTACAGACAGGTGTGTAGGACACTTATGCATCACAAAAACTCTGAAGATATATCAATTGTTTAAGTAGTAAATATACATTCTGTATTGCATTATGTAACATGTCTCTTGATATAAACTACTTGTGAGAGTATGGTCAAATGCTTCTCAATCAGAAGTACTACTCAAAACATTGATGCCAAGGAAAATGGGTTACCCTGCATATACAGCATGGCAAGAACATTTAGATCAATTCATGTAATTAATACAATTCCCATAATAATAGCGTTTAGTTATTATTGTTAAATACCAGCACGGATCTACAGGAATCCATCTGAGGGATTCCTTGTGTGGATTGCCTGTATGACAAATAATTGTATGTGATCATGAATCAGACAATGGTTAAGTTTGCAATGAAAATAGAGGTATCATGCTATCAATGTAGTGCTATTATTCCTGAAAAAATAATACATCACTTGACCTTGTTCTTTATCAATTTTTTATGTATTGCAGTTACACTTTGGCACTTATTTAAAAAAAAAAAATCCTCTACTCAAGTATAACACTTTGAGAATAGTCCCCAATAGTTCACTAGTTTGAAGATCAACAGAAGTTAATTAAAATAAAACTACAGTTAAAATGCCAGCTGTTTTTCTTTTGTAATTAAAGAGAGCAACTGGCCAGCAGTGTGAAAATCATCAGCAGCAACCTGTCATAAAATGTCAGGAAACAAATTTAAAGCAGGGTATTTTTCTGGGTATCACAGCTAGCAACAATTCGTTGAAGCTGCAATGCTACACAATTCTGATGTCAACTATGGTTAATGCAGCACATATACTGCCACTTTTCAACGCGCTGAAAAAAATAAGAAACACCTTATTGTCTGTTCAAATTACTGAAAAAAACTTTTATATTATGTTGCATCTGCAGTGAGATCATTGTTTCTGTATCTGCACAATGACAGCTCACCTGAAGGAGACACATACTGTAACCACATGTATGAATCATTCTAGGTATATATAAACTGAGCAATGCCATACATACTGCTTTTGAAGTGAAATGATTCAATGAACAACTTATTCCATTTAAAAACACAAAACATCCAATGCCGACAACCCCCAGCAGACCTTTGGAGATTTTGGCCTTCTCTTAGTGTGGTGTTGTCAAGCTTATTTAAACAGAGTAAACAGTTTATGAGATGGCTGGTCCTATATGGTGGCATTTTTGAACCTGTGTCCTTGTGGTGTAATGATGCCTCCCTGTTTTCCTGCTGCATTAACTGGATTGACCTTTACGTCAGATCGGCAGTATCCAATTACCTTCTCAAGGACAATTGAGCAAGTTATACTCGACTAAGTTTTACACTATTAGTCACAGGGACAAAATTGTGCAGTCCAGTCGAAAATGTAACTTATATAAATAAAAATAAATTAGTTTAACACAGGTCACAAAGCACAGATGATGGGTAGAAGTCAAGCAAAGGTGGCACCAGTCTCCCTTATAAACATTTCCTGTGGTACCATGGTAAAAATGTAACAAAGTGTAGCACAGTAAAAGCATAATGAAAGCATGGTGAAGCACAGATCTGCATGGTAGCATGGGTTACTATGGTGACATGTGCAAATTTAACTTAATACATTTTTGTAGGCCAAACTGCTGGAAAAAAAAAAAATCTAAAAAGAAAAATAGTTTGTGGCCTCAATGTAACAAAAAAATTCTGAAAAAAGAGAATATATTGCAACCTCAAGAAAACCAACAACAATGTATTTGTCAGAAATGAAAATCAAGACATTGTTCAATGCCAAACGACTTGTTGGAATTGCCAGTGACAGGATATATATTTTTTGTACTCATATTCTGTCCTCATGTGGGCCTTTGTTCGTGATGCTACTGCTCTACTGTTATTAGGTAGAGATTATCTTGTTATAAAACCTTTGAAAATACTTGTACATGTTAGAATACATGTGTGAATATGCAAAAAAAAAAAGATTAGTCGCCTTACCATAGGGTGTTGGTAAAATGAATCCCAAAAGTGCTGTAAAGGGATTTAGACTAATGATGGGGTGGCCAAATAGGCTTCCATAGTTGTTAAGTACATTGCAAAAATTAATCTATTTGACTACAAATTGCACCTAAAATACATAAATCTCGATTATCAAATTTCCTGCTCCGTTATCAACTCTCAATCTCATTGAAGCCCTTTGGCCTAAACTTGACAATTATCCTTAGGTGACTCCAACTTTCAACTCTGTTTAAGGCTTTGGACGATGAAGATGATAACTGGCAGTGACTGACACTTTTGGAAAAGGGGGGTAGGGGTCTATTTTAAATTTGGCTTTAAATAGAAAATAAAAAATATACATATTGGATAAATAAATGATTACATCTATACAAGTCCTTTGAAAAGAATACCTTTTAATAAATGTATCCATTGGTTTTATTGTGCTTGCAAAATCATCTTCCTGCTCTTAACTCCTAGCCATCTTTCCGGTGCTCCAGCAAGACTGCAAAGATCCTGCCTGTGACAGTGATCGATTCAGCAGCAGGAAAGTGTTAATGATATTTGGCTCTGATGGCTGAAATACTTCACACTAATTTGCATTTCCATTCATCATCTCAGCATTTATCATTATGAGGCGAGTGCCAGATCTAATTAAAGTCTGGACTAACAGGGTGACACAGGAGCCCAGCCACTGTGTAGACCAAAGAAACATGGGAAAGTTTCCAGCAGGAAACACAACAGTATTGCTCCAAACCCAATTAACTTAATTTAAAATGAAGCCATTTGGGGCCACTTCATTAGAATTAACACCAAAACGAAAGAGATTCAGTTTCACAGAAATTTTCAAGCACCTTCTGCATCTCTACAGGATATGTTGAGATGTGTTACAGAAGCCTCAAGCAATGTTACAAAATACAATAGTGCTACAAATAATGAAGAATCTGTAGTCCCTTTCGGCTAGCAGCAAGCCTGAAGTCTCTATTATCTCTGTTATGCAATAAAAAACGGTAATACAGTACTTTTTGTTGGATACTGTATCCAAAAAGGTAATAATATATGGACTAACATGACTTTATACTGCTTTCATTCAGAATTCATGGTACATCAATAATCCATAACCATATTCATCATGAACATGTCATGTTGTGACTATTGCCACTATTTTTCTTTATTTTGATTTGCACTTTGTTGTGATATGTAGAGAGCACAAATGTATTTATTTATTTCACTTATTATTTATATTTGATCACAATGTGTGTTTTGATTTTAGGCTTATTATTTATTATGCGTTAATTTATTGTGTGTATTTCCCACATTAGAATGTTTTATGATTCAACTGCACACTTTGTATTGTTGAGTTCTTATCCTGTCCTGACAGCACCCTTAGCAAACCCCATTACAGACAACGCACTGAGGTAACCAATAGATACAAGCATAGGCTCACACCCGGGATAGCTGATGCAATAAAGAATTAAAGAATTATATGTGGGATTGTGAAAGGGTGCTTCTTGCTTTTTAGAAAATATGTTATTTGTTTTACTTTTTATCGTGTTTTAGTATTTTAACTGGATTGGTTTTATTTGTATTTTACTAGCTTGGTGTATTTCATGGGTTGGTGTTTTATTGATTTTATGAAGGATTAGGATCTGCTTATTTTTTTAAAGAGCAGTATATTGGTGCAAGTTTGTTTTATATTGCAGGAATCCTTCTGGTCGACTGTATTGACTGTAACACCACCGGGCCCCAGCTACCAGCTACCAGCTACCAGTAACCAATTCTTGCCTATGGATCTTACAACTCTTTTTTAAGACACGATTGAACGGGACTCTTTTTATTTTATTTGTTACTTTGTGGAAGGAGTCAGCCTGCACAGTGGTGCAGGACCCTTCCACTTTTTAGCTGTGTTATATCCTGGACTTTTAACTGCCTGTATTTATTGTGCTTTGCTTTTAAGTATTTCAGGCTGCCTATTGGGTAAAATAATAAAATACTACTGAATAGTAATTCACTGTCTCTGGGCTCATTTGGGTGTGATCTGACTTACAGTACATTGTCTCCACCAGAATTTAAAGAACCTGTGTGTATTATTGGGACCACAGAGAAAACATATATATATATATATATATATATATATATATATATATATATATATATATATATATATATATATATATATATATATATATATATATATATATATATATATATATATATATATATATATATATATATATATATATATATATATACTGTATATACGAGGTAATAGTTTTCTATACTTACCTAAAGGTTTCCTGGGACTCCCAGGTGGCATAGTCTGAGTGTTATTTAGTTTCTTTTATTTAATTATAACCCCCACCTGTCTGACACTCGTGAGAAACAGGTGACAGAAATGTCAATATGTCACACTTTAGAGTTGTATATATTTCTAGACAACAGCTCATCTAATATGGATGAAACTTCTGACATGCATTATTCTGCATATTATTAAAACTATCAGAATCTGAATCTGAGAATATTTGGAGTTGCCTGTCCAACTGTCTCTATGTAAGGAGGCTGTGGGTTCAGTGGTTAAAGAAAAGGGCTTATAACCAGGAGGTCCCCGGTTCAAATCCCACCTCAGTCACTGACTCATTGTGTGACCCTGAGCAAGTCACTTAACCTCCTTGTGCTCCGTCTTTCGGGTGAGACGTATTAGTAAGTGACTCTGCAGCTGATGCATAGTTCACACACCCTAGTCTCTGTAAGTCGCCTTGGATAAAGGCGTTTGCTAAATAAACAAATAATAATAATAATGTATGAATGTCTGTCACATTTTTACTTATGTCTAGATAAAAAAGTGTGAAGGAACCAGACGAAATGTTGACTTAGGCCTGAATTAAGTCTGTGGAGGTGCCATACTGTAGCTATACTTTATAATGGCTATGGCTCTGCCATAATTTTTATTTAATCCAGACCTTAGTTTCTTAAAAGTTGCATCTCTTATCTAGACAACCACTTATCCAGTTGTGATAAAATGTGGTTATGACATTCTTTACAACACTTTTTTTGAGTATTAGAATCAGAGAATACAGTATGTGGTGGTCTTGTCTGCCAATCCATATGTCACATATTGTTACATATACACTTGGTGGATGTAAGTCATTTTATGTAAATAATAGGTATAATTTTCTACATGTATATCACTGTATTTGGAGAAATACAAATGCAAGCCTTGTCTGACTTGAAAACATTCTTTTATCTCACTGAATGTAAGTTCACTAAATGTAGTATACCACATAAAGAGGCATTGGGAAAATTAAACTGGTAGTAGTGAACAAAGGATGTTGGCTGTACACTCGCTTCTGATGTGTACAGTCCTGAGAGGTGCCATCTTTCAGCTGAGGTGGAAAACTGAAGTCCTGTCTGCTCATTGCTGGTAGTTTTCTTGGAACATGACAAATTCCCTGCTAAAATCCAGCTGCATTAGATGCCACAGCAAAGCAGAAAAATGTGTTTAGAATTTTTTTTCTGGATTCATCGTGTAGACAAGTCCTCCATCTGCAAAGAACAGAAGTGTGTAAATTTAGTTCAGGACCAGTGTTAGGGCTTACTTAAAGTGTAAAAGGTAAGAACATCCATCTTGTAGATTTCTGTGATCACTGGTAAGTGTGGATAGCAACAGGGAAGAGATATGTTGGTGTTGTGTGGCATAGCCTGTGATGTTGGCTGCATTAATTTTGTAGAATCACATCAACTGAGAAGAGATTGTGATAGCATTTGTTAAATTATAATTCTATAGTTTGAATTATATAGAAGAATTTCCAACACATATTGTATTTATTATCTTTTTGATCCCTAGCAGACTTATTCTTCAATAATTTAAAATAAATAAATAAAAACATGAATGAATACATTAATGAATGAATGAATGAATGAATGAACAGTTGATCAAAGCCTCTGCCAGAATGACAACAGTCAAAACCGCAACTGACATAAGAGATTCATGTTTCTGAAATTATCTGAAACAGAAAAACATTCTGTATTATTATGCTGTTCAGTAAATCCAAAGGACCTATCTACTGCTTAGATCAGATAACAAATAAAGGAAATGAAAAGACCTATAGACAACCATCGTGTCAACTTACAACATAAATTACACTGGCTGTTATAACAATTGTAGCTGCACAGTCATTAAATGTAACAAGCAAGGAACAAAAGTCAGCCTCAGAAAAACAGCTTTAAAACAACTTGTTTTCCCTTGCTTCCTTTGTGATAAGGGAATAGTAACCTGAACGCTGTCAACCTTGTGCCATATGTTCCAGGAAACCAGGGACCCTTCAAGACGAGAGAGGCATCTGAATTATTGATCAATGATTAGCAAATCCAATATACATTTTAGACTTGATGTGTTGTGTCCATGTGAGGGGAGGGAGGAATGGGGAGTCAGATTCATCATTTATGAGTTGACAAAATAGGCGGTAACAAAGGTAGGTAACAGTAGGTGATTTCAGTCCTGTATTGATTACTGGAAACACCAGGAGGTAAGTGTAGTGTGACAGACAGAACAAAACCTGACAGCAGACTGCCTGTCCATCACTGACCATGAGTTGACAGGATTAAGTCTGTACAGTACAGAATCCACCTCTTTTGTCTGTACTATGACTGATGTAACAATTTACTGCAAGCACATAGTTTACAGGGGCGTAGCTATGAATATATTTTTACTGAGGAAAAAATCAAATTTTTGTCAAAAGAAACCATGCATATCCTGATCATGTTACGTAGGTGAAAGTTATCATCTTATGAAGCTTGGAGACTATTAATGCAAACTGCAAAGCAATATAAGTTGCCAACTCTTTTTACCCAGTGACCCACCTTGGATGATGTTTGAAATTTCATGACACAGTGTTTTTTAAACAAATCTCCTAGCAAAAACAACACCTAAAAAAATTACCCTAATTTCCCTAATTACCCTAAATCACACTGTTAGAAATATGTGATATTAAAAGGACAAGAAGAATAGAACTTATAAATATGAATAAGTAGATGGGTTTATACCTTCATTGAGACATGCATTTGGTTCACAGCTACTGAAGTTAATGCTGAGACTGGTGACACTGATGCTACAACTAGAACTGGTAAGACTGGTGCTGCTACTGCTGGAACTGGTGCTGCTGGGACTAGTGCTGCTACTGCTGGGACTGGTAAGACTGGTGCTGCTACTGCTGGAACTGGTGCTGGCACTGCTGGGACTAGTGTTGCTACTGCTGGGATTGGTAAGACTGGTGCTGCTACTATTGGAACTGGTGCTGCCACTGCTGGGACTGGTAAGACTGGTGCTGCCACTGCTGGAACTGGTAAGAATGGTGCTGACAATGCTGGAACTGGTAACACTGGTGCTGCCACTGCTGGGACTGATGCTGCTACTGTTGGGATGGGTAAGACTGGTGCTGATACTGCTGGGACTGGTGCTGCTACTGCTGGGACTGGTAAGACTGGTGCTGCCACTGCTGGAACCGGTAAGACTGTTGCTGTCACTGCTGACACTGGAAAGACTGGTGCTGCTACTGCTGGGACTGGTAAGATTGCTGATACTAGTGCTAAGACTCGGGCTGCTGAGACTGTATGATGTTACGACTAAAAACACTGATTTAGAAGGCTTTACTTTAAATAGAATTTGCCAATCCTCCTAAGGTCTGATCTAACAAAACGCTGTAACACTTCCTCCTGGGACATGTATCTGTAGACATATAGCAGGGTAAGGCCATTCACTCTATTTGTACCCATACTGCTGCGAGACCAATCAAACATATCGAAAGGATGCACTCAGTTAAACTCTTTCTCGTCATGAACACTTTTTTTGAGTATTAGAATCAGGTATGTGGAGGTCCCAGGGACCTGAGGAATCCGCTTGCTGTGGAAAACACGGATTGTCTCTTTGCTGAAGGAGAATTTTTAGTTTTACATTTGGGGTGGGGCAAAAAATATGCAAGACTTTTTTTTTTATTTGTTTGATAACCAAACCAATACACTTATCATATATAATCATCAACACAGACAATGTTGCTTTACATTTACGTAAATATACTTTAAACTGCTTCTAGTGTACAGAGGTCAAGGTTGAACGAGGCATGCTGTCACATTCATGCTGGAACGTAGCTGCAGTTTAGTTCAGTATCGAGTGCGCTGTTACCAATGAACAAGCTGTTTAAAGATGCCGAAAATGATTAAAAAAATAAAAATCACTGGTATTAAAAAAGTACTAACTTGGATTTTTCTCTCCAACGAAAACATTAGGAAAATAACTTTTTTTTTTTAAATTGCTGTTGCCAAACAGTGAATTTATAAATAGAAGTACCTCCAATTCTTTTAGCCCATGGCATCAAATACACTACATGAAAAGTAGAAAAAACTAACAGCTATGGATCGTTATATCGGGGAGGGGGAAGGCGTTGCCATTGCACAAGAAAAACACCGATTTATAAAAATGTATTGCAGCTAAACATCACATTGCAAAGGACTGTCAGCAGAAAAAACATTCTTACCCAAAGTTGGCTTCTTCTGAAAGAAATGCTAACAGATTGGTTTCTTCGTTTCATCTTTGAGTATGTAGAGTACCGAACCGTCAACTAAATAATATATGGGACTACCTGCTGCTCCAGGGGCTGGTTGCACTAACGAGAACAACAAATGGAGTCGGATCATAAAAAGATGTTGGATCTAATTCTGGAGCTACACGTGGCATAACTAAGATTACAATAATGTTACAATGAAATGGCAAATAAAAAATAATAATAATATGAAAACATGTCGATTATATACCACTCTTAAAAATGTAAGTGGGCACAAAATATTCATGTGTATTGAACTTTTATAAAGAAGCTCTTAAATAGTAAGTAGCGGGGTACCGAAAAATATCCAATTGAGCTCAATTACTTAACTAGACCCTTAATTGAACCGATAATTTTCTTAATTAGACCATTGTAATTGTTTTCAGCTCTTAAACAGTTGCAGAGATCAAGTTCCTTTATAAAATGTTATAGCTAAAAATGTGAGAGCTCAGTTGGAATGAAAACCAGCAGACACAGAGGGTCCCCAGGACCAGGGTTGGAAACCACTGATTTAAAGTACAGCTCTCAAACCCCAGTGCACTAGAGCGGCCATTTTGAAAAGAGCTTTGAAATAGACTTCAAAGTTATACGTGTAAAATAGAACATTATAATTTCAACTACAAGCTTGGAAAAGAAATAAGCACAGCACTAAAGATAATACAAATTAGGAAAGCATTTTGTAATAATCTCATACGTCTTTGAGTTCCTGTTGCTGTCAGCCCAGCACCGAGCCATGAATACATGAAGAAATTATAATAATAAACTAATAACATAAATGTATTCGTGCCACAAGCTTTATATTTATTCTCTAAGTATGCAGTCAGGGGAATAAATGGTAAACTGTAAATTAAAACCTTTTTTTTTTAATAAAGTAACATTAATGTAGTCGTAATGTAGTTGTATTTGTGAAATGAAAGACTCCTGAAGATAAGCTGTGACATTTCAAATATTGTCTATAATACATGATTCATAAGATGGTCTCTTTTAAAGTCTAATTTGAGCAAATTGTTAATGCAGTCGAAAATGTCTAATGACAAACTTTCAAAGGTAATATTGTTAGCAATGCTGATCTCTCTTTTCTGAGTGGTAAAAAAATACACAAAACCCTGTGGTAATATAAACTAAATGGCAGCACTTGAGAATTCTCTTAATAATCTACAATCACAAGTCCTTCATCCATTTTCAGTCACCTTGTAATGAGCATTCTCTCCTCAACAATCATACCCCTTTTGCAGGGGAAAAAATGGTATAAATGGAATTACAACCCAATTGCTTCCCTTTATCTGATGAATGTGAAGCAGCAATATTGTGTTAGCGAGCCTTTTTAGAAGATATATTGGACTTTAATAAAATTTGATCAATGCATTTAAGTCAAATTGAATTATATGTAAGTGGATAGGGTTGACATATGTTTCAATATCTGCGAGTGATACATTATTCTCCAGTGAGCATAAAATTTAATGAAATATAAATACCCATTAATCCTCATGTTTCAGCCAATCAGTCACCACAGCTCATGCCTGCTGTTAGCAGAGAGGGCCTTGTGGAAAAAAAAGAAAGTCATCTGTTTTATCTAGCAGGAGCGCTGGAAATGCCAACCATCACAAAGCTGAATAGGTAGCGGCAGGGAAATGCAGTTGTCACTGATGAGTCCTAATGATAACAACACAATGTTGCAGTGATGGGAAGAACTGGCAGCTTTATTTTAGGAGATTGTGCTTATCGTCCATTTCCCAAGCTTGACTCAGTCTAAGAAAATGGTGGTGTTCTGTTTTGATTTGCTAATTATTCCTGGTTAAAAGCAAAATCTCCATGGCAATCAAGATTGGCCATTGGTCTTTACCTCATGCTGGAGTGATGCTACCTCCAGTCTTTAAATCCCACATTAACTAATTTAACAATACAGCTGGCCTCCCTATATACTTATTATACCCGATACACAGTGGCTTGTGAATGTGAATCACATGGCTTCACTGCGTGTTGACCAAGCATTTTTAAGCATTCTCATAAGGGGGGCTTGTTTGAGTTTGTCAACCTATCACTTCCACCGGCTGGCTGCCATATTGAGTTATTTTCTTAATGTTTGGTGACCAGTTTAATTCTTTGATTTTCTTTACTACTTTTTAGGTTGGTTTGATCTGGTGGTGTTTTTTTGTGTGAATTGTCAGCAGGGAAAAGTACTGTTTGTGTACATCTGGATGCTGTAATCCTTTGTTTTGTTTGTATCGACCTACTGAGTGAAGCAGAAAAACAGTAGATTAATGTCCAATACAATATAAGTCCAAGCTAAAGCCCCATGTGGACAGAAGTAAAGAGCTTCTTAAGTAATAAAATGGTCACAGCTTTTACTTTTTTACTTTTCATGCAGTGAATTAAAAAACAAAACCAATTATATGGTCAAATTAACTGTGAACAATACAATACCTTAATGTTTAAAAAAAAAAATATATATATATATATATATATATATATATATATATATATATATATATATATATATATATATATATATATATATATATATATTGTGAGACAGCAGGGAGGGGGTTAATTCCTCCCTATAGAAAAACATGTGGCACATTTTGGTTTTGTTTTGTTAATTGTTTAATTTGTGTTAATTGTTTTGTTTAATTGTTTGATTGTTTTATTGATTAATCATTACTTGCACCTGGCTATTATTGAAAATTAGAGCCAGGTGCAGGGTTTAAAAGGAGAGCAGTCAGTCTGCTCTGGGCGGCTGCTGAAGAGGGTAGAAGCCCGACTGTGCTGGTGTGTGGGTACAGCCGTATTTAAAAGAAAAAAAAAAGGTAGAGCGAGTCCTTTTTTTTGTGTACGTGATTTTGTTTGTTTGTTTGTCTTTGTTACAGGTAAACAGCTTAGCTGTCCTGTTTAGTTTAGGTTCCTGTTTTGTTTTAGTTAGTGCTCAAAGAGAGCTAGGTGTTTGTTTTGTTTATTTTGTTTTGTATTGTTTATTAAAAAATAGCGCAACCAGCTTCAAAAAAAAAAAATCCATTTGTGTGTTGGGTCCGTGTTTTTAAAGGGGCAACGAACCGCGAAGAGGGTCGGATCTTTTACAATATATATATATATATATATATATATATATATATATATATATATATATAATTTGCAGAATTTTCGAATTCGATCAGTTACTGGTTTCACTCTAAAATTAATTTACCACTCTCATAAAAGCATTAGATGTCATGATACTGTCAGAGTTTAGTGTGTTAGGGACTAATGAGCCTTCATTTAAAGAGCCCATTTATGTACAGGTTTTACATCATTAAAAAGAGTTTTGAAATTCTGTCCCATTTTCTGTATATTAAAAGTACAGTAAGCATTAAATTTGCCTCATTATTTTCAATTTTAATGTGTGGATCTTTGATATTGAGACTCATGAGTTAGTAAACACAGACTAAAAAAAAAATCTCAGTTTCTGGCTTATAAACCTCAAGAAATGTCAACAGGGAGAGCAGCTAACAAGTCTTAACTTTCATAGATGCATAGCGAAAAATACAAATATGTTCTTATATTGTTTTCTTTACCTCTTTACAGCTGTGTGCTATATTTTGCTGAATAAAAACTGAGCCAAATAGATACATATCATAAAATATATTATTTGGTAACAATTCAAACACAAATGATGACTAACAGCCAGGAAACTCAGCTACAGTCAATGTGTATAGCTTACACATATAATAAATGCTATTTATTTATAAAAGAAACAACTGTCAAGTTGATGAATAACATGGAATCACATCTTTACCTACCACAATCAGGCACATATATGTATACATATATCAGGCTCAGTAGGGAACAATCTCAGCTTGTTAGGATAGTCTATTTGACTTGTTACCATCGTAAGCAGTGAATAGAGATGGAAGGCCATTTGACCTACTGATGTTTAAAATCAAAATACATGAGTAATAAATAAATTAATAACATCTGTAAAATGTGTATCCATGGAGTAAATACTCACATTAGTCATTTCCATTGACGATATAATATACTATATTTACTGGAGGTGCTATCTGAAACAAATTTCCGAAATGTTTGAATTCAAATATCAGTATTAATCGACAGTAACACTCAACAATAATCAATTTACCGAGAACATTTTATTAAAAACTAAAAACGTGTAGACCCTTTACAAAAGCCTTCAAGTATACCTGAAAAAATTAGCATACACATAATAATATAATTATTATTATGTATATGTAGTGTGGAGTAGTGGTTAGGGCTCTGGACTCTTGACCGGAAGGTCGTGGATTCAATTCCAGGTGGGGGACACTGCTGCTGTACCCTTGAGCAAGGTACTTGACCTAGATTGCTCCAGTAAAAACCCGACTATATAAATGGGTAATTGTATGTAAAAATAATGTGTAAAAAACAAAAAATGTGTAACAATTGTAACAAATCTTGTAACAATTGTAAGTCGCCCTGGATAAGGGTGTCTGCTAAGAAATAAAATAATAATAATAATTTACATTGAGGAAGTTATGATAACTATTATCATTAAACTCAATCATTAAAAGCAAGAAGATTTTTGAATGATTGGATTCTGACATTTCTCATCACAAAACAAATACAAAAGCTGCTACTGGGTAGCTATCAAGGTGAGGTGTGAGACTCCAGATAGGGAACTAGGGCAATTCATTGATCAATTCATTTTTAACAGAGGCTTGTAAAATAAAAACCATTAATAATTGATAAATCAATTATTGCTGAATCTCTAATATTTACACATTGTTGTATTTTATGCAACAAGGGTGATTTACAATTACATATTGTAATAGCAGAATTTTCTAGGGGACGGGTTTGTTTTTATGTTCATTAGGTTAACAACTTACAGAATGGATGTCTGAGTGCTGTCTTTTGTATTTCATTTGTGTCAGACCTGCTCAGTGTCTCTTTGTATCACTCAAAATGAATACAGGCATCCTACAGCACATAAACTATACAGTATTCATTTGCTGGTAGTGCATTGCAGTCTTACAAATGCACTAATGTGTTTATACCTTGTTAATATGGCTCACACAATGGAATGCCACCCCAGTTACATGCATTTGGTAGAATGGCCACAAATTGAAATCCATTTCATATGTCCCTTTTTCTAATTAATATTCAGTAAAACAAAAACATGGCCATATATTCATAATGAATTCAAGAAATAATAGTAACCATTGACATTCATATGAATTTGCGATCAGTAACATTTTAAAATATTAGCTACATATGCATACACCTTCAAAATGTTGTTTTCTAGTTGTTTTCTAATTAATGTACTGGTTTATCAGATGATAGGCACACATTCACAATGAAATGACTGTATTTCACAATAAATGCAAGTAGTGAAAAGGAAGAGGAGCCTTTCTAGTCTGAAAGATAAACCACATGGAGAGTAAAATAAAACACATGCAGTGTCACCCTGGGTCAGCCTGGCAGAGCGAATGAAACCATCTTGCAGATAATGACACTTTGTTTGAGTGAATTGAAATGGTGTCCACAATCCAAAGGCTGCACTATTTTGTCCTTTTAAATGTTATAATTAGTTGTGAAACAAGAACATGTCGTCCTCATCAGGGCTTCTATTATCTTGTCCCGTATCTGTTGCAGGGTGTTAGGAACAGTACAGTAGTTTGTAATCAATATGTTGGCTTTAATTCCCATCTCATGTAACATTGTAAATATAGCTCAGGTGCACATAAGATGCATAGGATACCTGATCTCTCTGTGCAATATTGGGATTACTACCTGGTAATGCTTTTTTTACTGCTGTACATGACTGTTCTTAAAACAAAGAGATATACAGTTTCCAACTGCAATGGGATCTAATGTCTTCTATCATGGGAGCCCTGTTTATGGTTGTTCTTTATTTTTATTTTTAAAAAATATTTTTTGTTAACAAAATAAAAAAAAATTAGAATCTTGTGACAAAACATCCCAAGACATTTCAGTGCACATGAGATTATTCACGTACTGACCCTTGACAGGTGGAAGTGCAACATGAGGACGTGGCGGGGGCTACTTTATTTTCCAGCTATTGTGCAACTGGTTGTGTGAACTAGAGCGTGATTCTTCGTTTGCACAATTAGAGTAGTACAATCAACTGGCACATCTCATTCCTAATTAGTTGTTTTATATTTTTCAAGCTATTTAAACAAATGTGTGTTTTCTAACAACTTGGTTGTCCAATGTAAAGAGTTGTGGCTGTCTATTCGAGTATTGACATATTTTGCTTACATTTTGTGAATGAAATTGGCAGTAAAATAAATAATTGTAAGTTTCTGTATTAGTTTAACACTTAATTAGTGTATCTTAATACAACATAGCAATTAATAATAATAATAATAATAATAATAATAATAATAATAATAATAATAATAATAATACGTATATAGGATAAAAGCATATAGATTACTAACCTTCCAAAAGAAGGTCACCTCAATAGCTATTTAGATTTTGAAGATCCTTAAAATCCAGTGGATTACTAGGCAAAGCTGAAAAACTGTGGCCTTGAGGCTAAGGTGACTGCGTGCCACTGAATAGTGAAGAGCCAGAGCCTTTAAACTGAACATGTAGTCGGGGGCATAACAAAAGAAGGAGAAAGAGAAAAAGCTACCAGGATTTGGCCTCTTGAGATGGCTCAAAACATATAATCCATGAGGATTTGCTATGTACACAACATAATCTTGTGATTATTCACATTTCAATGATATAATCTGTAGGAATATAAAGGATGTTTAATTCATTGGATGGACATACCAGAATGCAATAATTCTACATAAAGCTATGGCCAATGGTTTTGCGATATAATTAAAAAAAACAACAACTATATGAACATAATTTAGTTGTATTTATTTAAACAAATGATATTGCAAAAGTCTACCAGAAGCCATAATAGTTGTACAGCATTTTATGTTAGATTTCGAGATGTCACATCTTTAAATTGTTGTCAGTTTTTAGTTAAATATATGAAAAACCACAAAGTGGTATGTAATTCAATATG
The DNA here is from genome assembly GCA_030684275.1 of Acipenser oxyrinchus oxyrinchus. NCBI lineage: Eukaryota > Metazoa > Chordata > Actinopteri > Acipenseriformes > Acipenseridae > Acipenser > Acipenser oxyrinchus. The sequence goes on from CM060250.1 coordinate 24,025,303, forward strand.
CTAAAGTCATATTATTTAACAGGTTTCATGCAACTTTGTGAAGCTAAATTACAGGATGATGCAAAACCTTTGGCCATAGTTGTGTACTGTATATGAAATTATTGAACTTCTTCCTGATTATATTTGAATAGCTGAAAGTCCATATAATTATGCTTCAATGTAAAATAATGCTGTTTGATTGGTATATGAAACCTTAAGTATAACGACAATACCATTTCGAATAAATTTCTAATACATGTGCACTGAAAACATAGATAATATGGTATTCCCAGTTTACACTACTACGTTAAGCTCTATAGCCAAGCTGGAATAAATAACAAGGCAATACATAATGTAATAAAAGGTAACATTCAGTGAAGTTTCAGAGCTACGAAACACTTGAACTGTTTATTTTTTAAACACTTTAGCATTGACTTCAGTCTAAATTGATGTAATATGAAAATGAAAAGGGTTTTGAAATCCCAGTTCACTTATCTCCAGTCCTGAGGGTCCTAAATTGATTGAAACTATTCACTAGAGGACACTCAGCAAAACCTTCATCAAGCATTTAAGCACTTTAGTTTGAGTCAGTGAGCACTCTCTGCTCCAAGCCTGAAGATAGGACAAAGCTGACTCCAGGCAGATTCGTGAACACAAATGCACTATGCTTAAATCTCTTTAGTGAAAATGTAATATTGTAACATGACTCCCAAAATTATCAGGGGTTACAACCACAGTCCACATTTCTGAAAGGCAATAATCTAAATTGAATCTCACATTAAATGAAGCAACCTTGAAAACAGAAGCTCACATCTTGTACAATCTGCTGTCTATAATGAAATCTACAAACAGAGGTTCAAAGACCTCCCTCAAATATTTCTTATAGTTATACTAACTAACCAATTTACTATGATACAGTAACTAACTTACACATTCAAACTAATACCAGACACAATACGTGTCATTTTTTTATTTCTAGGTGATGTTGGATTATATGATCATAAATACACAATAAAATTAGGCCTATAGTTTTATGTGCTCTAATACATAAACATTAAAGTATATAATATGTTATGTCTGCTATTGCCACAAAAACAGTGCTAATACAGCAACATAGTAACCAAGTGCACAAACGATGGGCTGCTTGTCTTTGTTCATAAATTTACACAATGTAACACTTCACAACACACTGTACACATGTTATTAAGATGTTTAAACACAAGTCGATTTTTCCAGAAATTAAGAATTCAATCTATTTATCTGTTAACGAAACAAGTAAAAAGATGCAAGTGAAAACTGCACTGTGATAAGAAACTAGACTGAGGCCTCATGACATGTGTTGCTCTACCTTATTATTTGTAACAGTCAGTAAGCATTAAGGAAGGGGTTAAAAGGGAAACATGAATCAACTTATTAGTGTTTGTTTTGGCACATGGGACATGTCCTGCTTCAGGTAGAATGCTATACAGTATATGCCTTTTAAAACAACAACATTTTAAGAAAAACAGGTATTTCATTACATGGTACATGATATAAATGGTGATGGATTTGAGGCCCCTCTTTTTTGCACACAGAGCAGATTGCAGTGCTATTGCATTTAAATCTGAAGCAATTTTTTCTTTTCTTTATTCAAACACTTGAAAGACAGGGAAGTCATACTCTTGTGAAGCTTGTTTGACCTTCCACTTTTTAAATGAGGAGAAAGTTGGTAAGATCAATGTTCAGCTGTTTCCTCCTGTCATATATCCCTGCTGTAGAACTGAGATGGAAAGTGATGGTTTCTATGTGCCCTGGGAATTAATTACAGGCACAGAGAACTGCATCATGTCAGTAGGGTGGGGGAGGGGGTGATATGTCTCCCTTGATTTTATCACTCCTTAAAAGGCTCTAGCTTTTAATTTGTTTCACCACCATTTAAGCATTTCATTGGAGATGCTTACAATTATAGCCGGCCAATTAATAATGCATGAAAGTAGCACAAACAGTGATTTAGAACCACTGGACTGCGTTGTCAGAATGAGGGGTCAGGGAAAAAGACAAGTTAATATGATTTCGACGGCCAGGAGGACTTCCTTACACAGAGGAAGGCCTAAGTACAAGTGCCAGAAAGAGAAGGGGGATTTTCTAATAGACCCCAGTGTTGGTGATTAGAGCTGAGGACAAAACACAGTGATATAATGTGCTCATTAAATTGAATCTTAGACATTGTCTCATCCTGTATGTCCTTCGCCAAGTCACTTGACATCCAACATAAAGGTTAAATAATTTAAATAAAAAACACATAAGGAAATATGTTTTTTAGATCTATGAAACAAAGCTCCAAAACTTAATAAGTTCTCTATTGCTTCCAAATTTACTGTATTGTTTTTTTTTGTCTTTTTTATTTTAACGATTTATCTATTTTCAAATAATTAAGCATACATTTTCTCTCCAAACACGTTTGCATTGTTCAATTACAGACAATCATTGTTTTAAACTACAAAACTCTTTTTTATATATATATATGTTATTTCATTAAAATGTCATGTATATAAACTGGAGCCTTACAGCAACTTTAGATTTTTCTTACATCTTTAGTTGGTCAGACTGTGATTTCTGTTAAGGCAACTGGTCTAACAGCTGTTATGGTTTATATCATCATGATGAAAGGTGTTAATGGTCCATAATGCTAGCTGTCAATAAATGCGCAATCTGTGTTTCACTTTGAAATATTTCCTTCAAGTTTTAAATCATTTATTTTCAGGTCATTAATTTTTTAAAAGGATGAGTGTCGATAAGACTTTCATTTGGTCCATGCTTGGAAGACACAATTTTTTATGTAAACTGATGAATAGACAATATTTCCTTCCTATACATAAAGGGCTGTGACAGAAAGACAGCGATTCTTGGTGGTAAATCTCCCTCCCGACCTGTGAGGGCGCTACTTAACGGGAACAGAGTACCGTGGACTGTTTGGCTTGACACTTCATTCCTAGGGTTAAAAGGAAATCAGTCATTTAGAAAGGGGGCGGAGCTTCGGAGCATTAACTCATTGACCCGGTAGGGAAATGATGTGGAACCTGCGGATTGGAGGAGTGGCTTCAATCGTTTACCAAGGGGTCGAAGTGACGTAATCTGTCCCTTCGTTCTGGTTAGAGAAAACATCCTGGAAGGACCTGTGTTTTGTGTAACCGTATCGTGAGTGTTTGTTTGTTTGTTTGTCTCTAATTGTGTCTTATTATTAGTAGATGGCTAACACATTCCAGAGCTGTTGCCAAGGGCCAACACGAGCACTAATTCACTCACTAACGGACTTGTGTATGTGTTTTGTGTGGGTGTAAAGAACAGGACTATTATTTCGGGACGAACCCGGGGATTACAACTTAAGTAATACATGCCGCTGTATTACTTAGTATAATTTATTGTTTACTGTTTGTTTTGCCGTCAGGCACTGGACATACAAACCCATTAAACAACTTTACACCTGGATCATAATTGACTGCCTGTTCATTGATCACCTGCACCTGCACACTGTTAACCACTTTGCCACAAGGGCATGTACTCTATTACCAACAGACACACATATTTTGCGATTTCCAGAAATTCCATTTTCTAGTCACCTGTAGACAGAAAGACCAATTCATTGTAGTGTTAAAGCAGCCCAAAAACAAAATAATTAAACATAAAATGTCTTAACAAATTACGGTCAGAAAATACCTGTATCTGACCAAAAAGAGCTATTGATATTGGATATTATATATATATTTTTGTTAAATTAAACTCACCAGCCCTGGTTGCAAGATGAATAGGACATTTCTTTTGGATAATGAAATTTAATGACCACTTCTGAACCTGTGAACTGCCATGCCCCATTGGAAAATAATGGTGCCTGACAGACTCAGGGCTAAAATAATATATGTTGCAGAATTTCTGTAATGAATAGAAACCACTGAAACATAAAAAGCTGTTCTTCCACACATTTATGTAATATAAAAGCTATGTAATTAAGTAACATAGGTCACAATTTAAATAATTGCGCCAAAGTATTCAGGAAAGTAATGAGTAACTATGATGAGTATATAGGCCTAGTATATTTTTATATGAAGTTATTAATTCCTTATGATCCCTCTAGGTGCTAAGGTGTTGATTAAAGAGGAAGTAGTGGGGTTCCAAAAACCACATGGTGCTACAACTGTTTACGCACCTGTAATTTTTCTTTTCATTGTTAACATCCTGATAACTTTATACACTTATAAGTTTAATGTCTGTTTCAAAGCTTTTTTTTCAAAATATCTGCTCTAGTTTATTGAAATTGTAATTATTGTCCACATTGTCAGATAAGTATGTGGCAGGGCTGAGGCCTGCCTCTTTAAGTAATGTATTTTTGGTTGGGTTGATACATAAAATATAGTTTTGTTTGATTTATACATACAAATTTTTTTGTTTTGTAACAAAGTATGTGCTAGATATGGCAGAGCTGGGAGGTTAGACTTCCCTCCCTGCCTAGTTGAATCCTAATGTGCAGCAGGGGGCCAGGTGTTAATTGATTAATTGATGATCAATTAACACTGGCCACCTGCCTTCAAAAAGTGTCTAGAAAGCCAGTCCTTTGTTATTTAGTTTGGTGTTTTCGACTAACGAGGAGGAGGGAGGAGGGAGGAGGGAGGAGGGAGGGGGAGGAGAAGGAGAAGGAGAAGATTTTAATCCCACCCTAATTTCTTCAGAGGGTGTTAGGGAGAAGTTTCCTGAAGTGGGGCCTCCCTTTTAGTGGGAGCAGCGCTGAGCCACATGATGGCAAACTTTTGTTTTTAGCTGTTTTACCCACTGTGTTTTGTTTTGTGTTTTTGTAATTATGTACATCTGTGTGTATTTCTTTCCGCACTAGGGCTACCATTGCTGGTACCCTAGTGGTGGCCACCAACTACTGTAACTGCCTGTGATTCTCAATAAAACCTGGAAGCCTAAGCGCCATTTTCAAATACAGTAAACAGTTGTAACAGCACATGGGGACGTATAACGGTATTTTTTTCAGAACCCTACTACTTACTCTTTAAGCTATTCTACTGTATGTGAGGACAAAATTGTCATTCGCACCTTTTTTCAAAAAATAGGAAAACATGACCCACTGAAGTAACAAACCTTAAATAAACAACCCAGAAGCTGAATGCACATTTTCTTGGGTATTCTTTAGCTGTGTTATCTAGTTTTGTTACATTAATTGGTATTTTTGTCCTTTCTAAAAAAAGGTACTTCTGATTCAAAGTCTCCATAGATGATAGACTGGTGTATTAAACCACCATACACCATGAGACATTTTATAAGCTCAAAAACCCTTATAACAGTTTACCATAGAAAAACATTTCAAAGTGTAATAAAGCATTGTGAAAGTATGGTAAAGCATAGGTAAGCAATATAAAGCCCAGGGAGGTACGCTAAACCATTTTAACAAACATGGCAAACCATGTTAAACTATGGTAACTGCATAGCATAACCATGGGAAAAGCATGCACAAAAAAATTTAAAAAATAAAAAAGCAAAAATACAGTGCAAATTTACTGGGGTAAACTTTTATAAGGGAAGGCACCTCACAGCACACCTGAGGCAGTTGAATCAGTACAACCTACGCCTTGTGTGTTACTGCTTACTCGTTACCTAGCCCTCATTAAGTATATATGTAGTGTAGGTAATGAGCACTGTAAACAAACAGAGACTAAATGCCTTATTCATAGTAAACGTACTAGTAAGAGAAAAACAATAGCCATTTACTGTATTGGCAAACTTAACAATAATGTTGAATTGTTCACCATGGTACAGACCTGGAGTACATGACGCCAGCAATTGTGTTCATTCACTCGCCATTACACATATCTTGCATATTAATATAATTAGATAGCTTCATGTTATGGAAGGAAATTCTATTCATGGCAGGAGGGCATAACGCCAGATGTGTACATATCTTTTACACCAAGAACATTTTGGGATGCCCGCCAACACATCAAATCTGTGCTTTACCTCATGTTAGTTCATTTCATGTACTCCCTTCCCCTACTGAGCAATGCCTCTGTAATGTTAAGCACTACCTTGGACAAAGATAAATGTCATATTGTCTTATATGACATGGCAATGTAGGGTTACAGTTAACAGACACTTACAGTTTTTTTGTAGTACAGGATGTCTGCATCATTGAAATTGAATATGAGCATTGTAGTGTAAGATCATTATATATATAGATGGCAAACAATATTGCTCCTATATATTTCAAGATCATCACATAATAATGGGAGAATCACATAATCATGGGACTAATTGAAGATATACATACTACTTTTTCCCTGAAAATTGTTGGCTCGTTATCTAGGAAATGTTACTGACAGAAAATGTCCATTTCTATTTTTTATCCCATAAAAGCCCACGGTCTCTCTCTCTCTCTCTCTCTCTCTCTCTCTCTCTCTCTCTCTCTCTCTCTCTCTCTCTCCCAATAGACATAGAATTGGAAACTTGTTGTCTTTCCAAAAGGAGACTCCACCCATCAATCTCCTATGTTATCAGTTTAACAGTTAAATAGGTCTCTCTGCCCACAAACCCCTGTCGTTTCTATGTTTGGTATGCTTACCTGGCTCTATGGATTCGACTCCTCGATCTGGAAGTTGCGGTTCGGCTCCTGAGAGCCTAGCCACTCCAGTTCGACATAGCCGCAAGAGAACGCCTCGGCTGTCTCTTCAAGGCCCTGCACCAATAAAAAAATGAAATATCAGTCATGGAAAATTCCTCGGCTTCTCAATACTCTGTACTCCAGGAACATTTCTTACAGCACTGGTGCTTCCTGCGAGGATCTCATCTCCTTGCTAAATCAATTCGAAGCATTAACCTCCAAGTCTCTGGTCCCGTCTCCATTTGGCGAGGTCTCCACCATTCAAGCAGCCCAGTGCTGGTTGGATTCCCCCGACATCATCATAAAGTCTCCCATTCATGCCAGCTCCGTCTCTAACGTGGACATCCTCCAAGCCCTGCAAACAATGCAAGCTTCAGTCTTCGGGCTGGAAAAATGTCTCTCCTACCTTGAACGCCACCCCGTACCTTTCGGTCCTTCTGCATCAGCTTTCCTTGCCACTCCATCTCAGCTTCCCGCTGCGGCGCCCTGTTCAAGCCCACTCGATTCTGGCCCTTCTACAGCAGTAGCCAGCTCTGATTCCCACAACCCAGCTTCCCTGCTGCCCAGACCAGCCTTAGTCTCCAGCAAACTCTGTACACAAATTCAAGAAGGTAGTTCTTTTGCTTATCTGTTCCCTCTCGGTGCATGATAACAGAGTGTTGGACTGTGGAGAAGTATCAATTGTTTTAAAATCCTAAGACCCCCGGTTGTTCAAAAAACGTGCAAAAATGCAATCCCACGTTTCGCCGGAAGTTCCAAGCTGTAGTTCCTTCCAACTTCAGTTTTCAGTTAATTTACCTCTCCAGTCACAGGTTGCTCACAATCCTTTTCTGCTCATTTATCCAGCTCAATCTAACGACAAACAAGGGAGACGGGTTCTCTTTTCTGGCGGGAGACAAATGTGTAATAACTTTACTCCCCATGTACTTTTCTCCAGATCTGTAGTTTCTGAGGTGATAGCCACAGCAAATGTGTCTTTCCCCGATGCGCCTGCACCATCCACCATTAATATAGTAGCGATGGCGGTTGCTCTCATAGATCACCCAGATAGAGTTTTCGTTAGTTATATTATTTCAGGTCTGAACGATGGCTTCCCCACTGGTATCTTAACTCCTCCCTCTGTTTCCCATGTTTGCAGTAATCTAAGATCCGCTCTAAACGATCCTGATTCTGTTGATATTTTGCTCAAGAAAGAAACTTCCAAAGGTTTTATGATCAGCCCATTTCCTGAACCCCCCTTCCCGTAATTCAGTATTAGTCCTCTGGGGTCGCAATCCGCAAATATTCAGGCAAGAAAAGGCTAACTATCGATCTATCCTCACCTCATTCAGGTTCTGTTTCCAGTGTTAACGACCAAATTCCCCCTGATCAGTTTTCTCTACACTATACCAGAATCGATGATGCTATCCATTTTATTAAAACAGCACGGCCAAGGGGCCTGGCTTTCCAAGGCTGATATTACAGATGCATTCAAGTCATGCTCATTCATTCTTCCCAGTGGCATCTCTTTGGAGTTCAATGGAAGCAACAATTCTATTTCTCAGTTCGCCTCACGTTCAGTTGTAGGAGCAGTCCTCACATCTTCAATTCCCTATCTGAGGCATTGTGTTGGATTCTACAAAATAATTTCAAATTGCCATTCGTACTCCATCTTATATGACTTTCTATTAGTGGACTTTAAGGATCAGCCCCCTGCTCTTTCTATTAGTATTTTAAGAACTTCATTTTTTGAACTCTGAATTCCTTTATCAGAGGAGAAAACCTTGGGACCTACCACCTGCCTGGAATTCCTCGGGATTAAACTGGACTCCAAGAAAATGGAAGCACATCTCCTCCAAGACAAATCACATTGAATTTCAGGCGTCTTAAATCCTTTCAGGACAGAAAATCTTTTGCTAAACACGAACTCCTCTCTCTACTGGGTCATCTTAATTTTGCTACAAGGATAATTCCACAAGGATGTTCATTTGTGTCTTATCTTTTAAAACTAGCATCTTCCATATTCAAACTACAACACCATGTTCACATCAATGCGGGGTGTCAGGCCAATATCAACCTATGGTCCCACCTCCTCTCCAACTGGAACGACATTTCCTTATTTTACAATGACTTGCCTACTTCTGCAGACTCTCTCGGTCTCTATACCGATGCTGCCCCTCTCAGGGCTTCGGTGGTATCTCAGGTTCCAAGTGGTTCTACGGGAATTGGCCCCCCGAGTTCTCATCCATTCCTTCCACAGAGCAATCTTCAGCGTTGTTTGAATTGTATCCTATTTTTGTTGCAACCTGAATCTGGGGATATAAATGGTCAAAAAATAACTGTGACAACCTCTCTACAGTAGCTATTATCAAAAAGGGCAGATCCTCTTCCCCTACAATCATGAAGCTCATGAGAAAGCTCACCATAATTGCTGACTCAACATAATTGCTGACTCTCTCTCTCTCGTTTTAATTTTCAGAAATTCCACGCACTGTTTTCAGGAGACCCCCTACCCCATCCATGTTAAGGGTTCAAGGACCTCATATTGTAATAAATCAATCATCTCCCAACATCCAGATCTCTGAATCTGTAGTTAATCTCATAAAACAATCTGTCTCACAAAACACCAGAGCTGCTTATAATACAGGCTGGCAGTCTTACACCAAATATTGCTCCCTGTCACATTCATGCCTTACTTCCAAATCTTCCTTCATATAATTTGTTACTTACTGCTTTTTAAAACACAATCCCTCCCTTTCCACCATGTGTCGATACTTGTCAGGACTACAGTTTCACTTTCGTTTGCTAGGAATCACTATACCTTCAACATCTCATCTTCCTCGGATACAAATGCTGCTCTATGGGATTCAACAAACTGCTTCAAAACCTTCATCTTCCAAGTTGCCTATATCAAAGGAAGTCCTGGAATCCATGATCAACACTCTACGCTCAGGCTGCTTTTCGCCATACAAAGATGCCCTCCTGGAAGCAATGTTCGTATTGGACTTCTGTGGATAACTACGATGTGGTGAAATCAGATGCCAGAACCATTCGACCCATCCTCAGACTTCTGCATAGGAAATCTCCATCATCAATCTCAGGTCACATACTCTTTACTTTTAAAACATTCAAAATCAGACCGAGAAAAAAAGGTGTGCATGTTTATTTATCAAAAACACATTGTATTATTTGTCCTGTTTCTGCTCTTTTTAGCTATTTGTCACTGCATCCGACGGCCAGCAACCAGGATCCCTTGTTTCTCACCCTGGAAGGGATAGTTGTGTCCAGGAACTGGTTCTGTGACCACCTTCGTCGGTGTCTCCTTTGTGCTGTGCTTCCTCCTGACAACTACTCTGTACATTCGTTCAGGATTGGTGCCGCAACTTCTGCTGCTTCCAGGAACATCGCTCTACACCTAATCAAGGCTATGGGGAGATGGACTTCCGGTGCATTCAAACTCTACATTCGAAAGAATGTCTCAAACTTATTATCGGCTCAGAAAATGTTCGGTGGCTAATTATGGACTATTGGAGTTGTTATTTTAGAACTTGGAGGAAGAGTAACCCTCTGCCATGGATTCCCTAAGGTTTCCCCCAAATTCTGGTGAGTTGGGGGTTTTTCCTTACCTGAGCGCTGTGGTTTTGATCTGCAAGGTGGGGGAGGCTTAGGTCGCCTTGTTCTTTATGGAAGGTGGCCTGAGTGCCACTTGTCCTGCCGCTGGCATCCACATCCATCATAAATACATATCATGCTTGTCAGTATTGGGCAGCGTCTTAGCTCCTTGAACAAGGCAAAAAGTAATTATCATGCACTATTACAAACAAGATATCATTATATCTTGCATCATGTCGGACTGGGCTATTGGCAATAATTAATTTTACACATAATCAATGGACATTACCCGCATTCCTCAAAAAACACGGGTGATGGTTAACTATGCAAACAATTGGTGGTGGCATTATATTTTGGGGGAAGGTGGCCCCGAGTGCACTTGTTCTGCCCGCTGGCCGAGTAATTTTTAATCACTGTATTGCACTCATCTTAGCTCAACCAGCGGCTATCGAGCTCCAATGGATAAGGCCATGATCCAAATTATAAATGTGAATGTATTATGTATCTGTCAGCTATCATGTTCATGTCAGGCATAACTGTTTGCTAATTGTTCATGCGCCCATCATGCATATCTTTCGCAATCAATAAATTGTTATTTTCTACTACTAAGTGGACGTCTCCTTTCTGAAATACTTATTTCCAATATCATGAATCTTTTGGAAAAAAAAAAACATTTAAAAAGTGTAATTTCATCCACTTGACTAAGCCATGCAAATGGTGCCAAGTGCAGCAGCGGAATTTTTATTCCCAGTCTAATGTATTCAGTAAAAACAGTTAAATTCACTCTCCTTTATGCCTCAGATAACCAGGGTGAGGGTAAAAGCAAAGGGAAATGGAATACTTCAGAGCTCGGGTCGTAAAGTATCCCTGACGGCGCTGGAGAGGCGAACGGGAACGGCACAGCTGGATCTCAACATTAATTCCTCAATAATTCATGATTAATCGATTAATAATTAATAGTGAGTTGATAAGTAATGGTCTGGCTGCCATGTCACTTCATTGTAAATATAGCAAGCTGCCGGGAAATACGCCTGTGCTTGTGCTCCGTCTTGGGTGAAACACAAAGGGAGGGATGCTCCGTGTTGACACAATTTAAGTAGAGGAACAGCTCTGCCTTCTGGCTAATAGCAAGCATATGTACATACCTCTAGTGATGTACACTTACCTTTCAAATTGCCCCTATCAAGACCTGCTGCCAAGGGAAGTTTCCTTCTTGTGAAACAGAGTTATCAAAACTGGAAATGAGATAGCATTGGCAATCTGTTCCGTTTCCTTTTAATTGAACTCAGTCCTGTTCAATAATTACTGCCACCTCTGAGGTCAAATGTTATATACATGTAACATAACAAATAACAGAAATCAGGAAGACATTGCATTGGTGTGTGGTATGTATGTATGTATTTGTATATACATGCATACTGCATTTTGAGAATGTTCAGTAGCTTCAAAAACAGTTGTAACCACAGCCAATTAAGTCTACCTAGGTAGTTTCTTATTAGTTTTGGAACTCTGTTACTGTTTTCTCTGCATGCAAAATGCCTTTTTTATGCATGATGACAGTAAAGCATAATGGTTTTAAGCATAAATAAAATATAGTTGTAGGTGTCATTGGCTATGTTTACAATAAAAACAGGTAGCACGCTATTGGTTTATCTGCATTTCTTAATAAAACAACACAGCCTTTTGAATAAAACAACACAGCATTTCTTAATATAAAATTTTCAACGAGGTTATAGAAGATAAGGATGTGTATTTCTGTTTCAGTAAGACAATGAGTCTTTAATTTGTCCTGAGAATTTGAAACATTTTTGACCCATTAAATGATGTTAGTCAGCCTACCCCCTGGTGATTCTTGTGGATGGCACTCAGAGAATATACTTCAGTTGCACTGTGTTTCCATTTAGAGGCAGTAACAGTCCGTCTTTTACGTAAGATACTTTCACCATATTTGGCATTGGTAGGACACAAGGGTCTTTAATTAGTACAAAATCGTCCACTTAGAAATAGCAGTTTTATAGTAGTTAAGCAAATATTGTTTCCAGAGTATCTGTTTGTATTATTGCTGAAGTTTGAACCACACGTTTTTATCGTGTTGCTTGTACTTGTATTTGTCTTTTTATTGTTTTTCAAAACCCCCTTGTAAATGATGCCTCGGTCCGAATGGGTAAATCGCCTGGTTAAATAAACAAATAAATAAATTACAAAAAACATGCATACCCTCCTCACAGCCTGTCTCTGGAGTTCAGCATCTTTCAACAACAACAAACCAAGACACAGACAGTTCAGTAATATTGCTCCATTCAGATATCTGGCACTGTCCAGATAAACGATAAGTAACTGACAAAAAAAGTAATCTGTTTCATAAAGTAATTTGTTTTTTCTCTCTCATTATGTTTGCAATCCTTTATGAACACTTTTCTCAGCGGACAATTTACTGCAAGTTCACAGTAAATCTAGGTTTTAAAGAGGTGTTTTAAAGAAAATAATGAGAAAAATCATTTACTAATAGCATTAGTGTGGAGAAGGAATTATCTGCTCCAGGTATAATGACATGAGTGGATACTTTCCCTATTCCCATCAGGGGTTTCTGTGTATCCTGCATTCCTAGCTAGCACACAGAATGAAGTTTTGATTTTAAGGTACACTTACTGTAAACTCTTCAGCTGGAGTCATTTAAATCCAGTAAACAAATCACCATGCTATCTTTTTACATTTCCTGTTCAAAATTAAGGATATATCACTATAATGATGTAGTGCTTTTTTTTTTTTAGAATGTGATTACCCAAAAACTAAATTGATGGTATCAGAGCTAGAATATTTATATATACCAATATGATGGTAAGATATGTGACATACTTAAGCAATAAAACTATTATTAGTGTGTATTAACATCTAATACAGTACAAGCAATGTCAACGACCAAGGTTATGCCCAGGAATCAAGGTTTGAGATCTATAGGTGTAACTTTTATATATAACATTGGAATCACAATGATCACTTACACAAATTAGGCACAGCTGAGAGGCAGATTTATTTTAGTTTAGTTTATTCACTTTGTGCCCATAGTGCCAGCACAGGTGCATCTCAATAGCGCAGCAGTAATACAAAGAGACCTACGGTAGTCTATAACTTATATACCTAACCTGTAATTTTGCTTTGAGGACGCAAACAGTGGTTTGATGAAAACTAAGAAAGTCTTAAAATGTGCAAAATATTGTAACCCCATTTTTCACCTAGATAACATCTTGCACCAAGTTGCAGTGCCTCAGGCGTTATTTGCTGCTGACATGTAATCCTTTGAAATGTTGTTTTAAATTTAGTGCTGTTTTGCAGGTTACAACAACTGTTAGTGTCTGTGGCTTTTCAACTGTGGATTTGTTTTATTAAGTGCTTTTTTCCCCCATACAACCCTGCCAAACTTGTTTTAGTTTTGCCCCATGGCTGATTGAGAGCTCATTAACTAGCCAAATATCTGGCGAACTGTGGGTGGGAGAGATTCATTAGAATATTTTCACACTGTAAATCACTAATATGATCTTAATATAACATTTAAAATCACATGAATCAGAGCTTTGTTCTGATGCATAGGCACCTAACCCATGGGGCAGAAGGGGCGTGTACCCCCCACTTTGATTATGGGGAGGGGGAATCAAACTATATATTTTGCCCCTCCACTTTTTTCGTTCATTATTTATCTATTATACCTTGTTGTGTTTGGCATTGGTTTGCTATAAAATCTTTAAAATATAATATAAAAATGGAAAAGTATTCAGAGGATGGGCCACATTTATAAACAATCACAATATATTCTCCCTACACGCACACATTGGTTTGACCCAAGGTCTGCACCATGGCTAATGTTAGCTAACAGTAAGAAAAAACGTTGGTAAGTGAATGTGGACTTAGCAGGTGGTCAGAAAGCTGCACGAAATATTAATACTTAAATATAGGCCTATATTTTCTGAAGGAAGAGAGAGGATAAGACCATTATTAAAAGAAAAACGGTATGGAAGAGAGAAAGTATCAGACCGTTATTAAATTAAACAATGTTGGGTTTTAGGATAAAAAATGAGGGTAATGTTGCCGCGGGGCCATGAACAAGTGTACTTAGTAATAATAATAACGTGTGTACTTACTAATAATTTAAACTCACATTCATTTAATAATAAACATTTAGGTATGTTATGTCCCTGAATGAGTAAAAAACCTAGAAATAAATGCTTATTGATAAAAAGGGCGACTCAAGATTTACCAATGTAGCACAGCTACACTGTGGTTGCCTGAGCTGTTGCCCCAGTCGCCACATCAGGATGAGTCACACAATTTAAGGAGGCTGTGTGGTCCAGTGGTTAAAGAAAAGGGCTTGTAACTAGGAGATCCCCGGTTCAAATCCCACCTCAGCCACTGACGCATTGTGTGACCCTGAGCAAGTCACTTATCCTCCTTGTGCTCCGTCTTTCGGGTGAGACGTAGTTGTAAGTGACTGTGCAGCTGATGCATAGTTCACACACCCTAGTCTCTGTAAGTTGCCTTGGATAAAGGTGTCTGCTAAATAAACAAATAATAATTTTATTTTATTAATTGTTATTTATTTATTTACTTTTGCCAGTGGCCAGTGAGATTTTTTGGGGGAGGGGGGTTGGGATAGCAGTGATCCTATTGGCTGTGTATCCCGGTCTCAGCCAGGGAAACTGTACACTGTAAAATACAGTTCCTTAAAAATAGTTCCACCTGCTTGCCTATTAAGTGACTGCTAATCTGATTGGCTGGATGTACATGGGATATACTGTACGTTTACCACCGACTCCACACAGTTTAAAAACAAATATTTACACAAAGTATAGTATCAGTATGGATGAGGTTCAATGTGCATGTTTTGAATTTTTTGTTAATGTGATCCAGTGCCAAAAGATCACCTCATTCGAGAGCATTATAAACATGGACCCATTCAGACAGTTGACCAGAAAAGCAACACTGGTGAGCGTGGCTTACAAAGTTCCTATAACTTATTTTAAGATAACTCAGAACTACTGTACATCGCAAGGAAAGACGAACTGGTTCCGTTATCAGTGTTGCTTTGCCAGCTCTTTTCATGTCTTGTCTTTATGGCTACATATTTTTAGATCATTATTGACAAAAAGAATATTTGATAATTAAAGACTAAATGCCATACTAGCTTCTTGTTACCCAGTGCCTATAAATATGCCTGCAACTGAATGAATTGTTTATTATGTGCTTTCAAAATAGTTAATAGTTTTAAAAAAATTGTACGTGATGAAAATAATGGATGGGGCAAGAGGCATTTTTTTCAATCACTACTGCCTTGTATACTCACAAGTGGCAATAGTTTAAAAATATATTTCATTCCTTTGGAAGTCTTATCATGGGCATTTTGCCCCATCCAACTCGTGAAACTTTGTTCTTGTAACTTGTAAGGTATGAATAGTCGACAAACAGTGTTTTCTATTCTAAGCATTATTCAACATTGCCACTCTTTAATAAATAAAACTGTTAAGCTTTATTTAAACCAATGATTATAGTTTTCAATCTGGATGTTTTCAGGAAAAATTGAATACACCTTGGCTAATGAATATGAATCTATATTCATGTAAGTTATGAAAACATATTTTAATATTAGCTATTTAATAAGCTAATATGGGGACATGCATTTTGGTTACGTTTTATGAACGTTTAAACCTTAGGCATTGACATACAGCTGTGGCCAAAGGTTTTGCATCCCGTTAAAGAATTAACACATTTTGCTTCATAAAGTCGAATGAAACATGCTGAATAATGTTACGTTAACATATTGAATTACATACCGCTTTGTAGTTTTCCATATACAGACAAAAATTTTAAAAATGTGACATTTCGAAATCTAACATGAAATACTGTACTACTATTATGGATGGTAGACTTTGCTATATCATATTGTAGTTTATTTGATGATAAATAAAATACATACATTATGTTCATATATATATATATATATATATATATATATATATATATATATATATATATATATATATATAATTGTGTCTCAATCCTAAAATTCTATGTGCTGCAAAACTTTTGGCCATAGCTGTACTTAAACTGAATCAGAACAGAAAAGGCAAAATTTAAAGTTTCTACAGATATTTTTATTTTTGCCCTAGTGGCTCATGGATTTCATTTCACATACTTCATCATTACTTATTTATGTATTTAACGAGAGGAGGCAATCTGGCACATCATTGCTCATCCGGTTCCTAGTAGCTGGGTGATCTCAAAATGGGTCTCTATCACAATGATTCAGCATCAACAACATGGCTAGGTAACCCATTGTATGCCCTCATTTAATCATAATGTATTCATAATTCATAACTGTTGCTGCACTCGTGGATATTTGGCATTTAAGGGTAGACAGTTGACACTCTTATCAACTCCAAAGTCAAAAATGTACCGTTTAAATTCCATAGAACTCACACACTAAAAGTTTCTCTGTTGTTCTGCAATAGAAGCAAGAGTGATCAAATGGTTGTTGTTTGTGAATCTGGTAAAGGGTAGAGTCATGTCAAAGGGGGCCATAAATTACAAGCAAATATTTGTAACATTTATCTACATGTCAACAAGTTCATCCATGATAATATATATATATATATATATATATATATATATATATATATATATATATATATATATATATATATATATATATATATCATGAATGAGTCAGAATATATTATCAAAACATATATCATTGTGTGATAATAATATTTTCTGACCCATATGTTTTTGTTTGTTTGTTTGTTTGTTTTCCTGACAAGATAAAATTCAACAAGTGTTTGTCCGAGTCTTGTTCAGGTATCTCGTGAAGTTCTTTTGTTTTTCCTGCTGAATGTAAATACAATTTAATTTCCTTGCTTTTTTAAAAAAGTACATGAAGTTTACAAGGATATTTATTTTTCAATCTGCTTCCATATATAAATATATCCTGTTGTAAGATTGAGCTCTGAAAAGTAAAACACTGTCTGTAATGTTTGAATGTAATCTGCAAGTCTCTAATAAATGCTGGAGATGTGGGACACTTAGGGGATCATTAATCTACATGTTCTGTAGATGTAACCAATTGTCAAAGTAATGGTCTCAGATACTCCATCAAATTTCCAATTGGCTTTACTTGGCTCTACCATTCATTTGCAGTGTAATGCACCGAATAAAAAGGTATTTATATCCCACAGCTCTACTGATTGTGAAATGGCTTAATATCTCATTGGAAAGTCAAAGATTTGTATCCCTTGTAAAAAGTAGAATCACAAACAAGTCGAGGTTCAGCAACTGTTCCTTCCTGCAACTAACCCTGGAATTATAGGAGGCTGTGTGGTCCAGTGACCCTGAGCAAGTCACTTAACCTCCTTGTGCTCCGTCTTTCGGGTGAGACGTAATTGTAAGTGACTCTGCAGCTGATGCATAGTTCACACACCCTAGTCTCTGTAAGTCGCCTTTGATAAAGGCGTCTGCTAAATAAACTAATAATAATAATTACATTTCTATGATGGTGCTGCTACCCTTATAGCAACTTTTAAAAAGTGCCAAATAACAACAAATTAGGATAACTGAGCAATTATTAAACGCTGAAACCGCATACTATGCCAAAAGTTCTCTTTATCACAATTATTGTTAATTTTGATATAAAATACTTTTTAAAAGTGTCTATAAGGATAACGATGCCTGAAATGTAATCCTTGGGTAGGTTGGTTTTTGCTAGATTTATTCTATCACAATAGTTTTATAACAGACCTACTGTAAGTTTGGTCTTTTTGCTTAGCCATTAAACTTGTCTATAAGGGCAGTGTTTTAAGGCTATCTATGATGGAAGATTAATTTGAAGCATTTAGCCTGAAGCAAAACAAATTAACTGAAAGAAAAGTTACTGTATAATATTGCCTGGAAACACCAAGGTTGCCATTTTTTCACACCCTTTTTCTCGTTTAGCTGCGATTAAAAATGATGGATGCATGCTTCTCACCTCCAAATGTTTTAAAGATTACAGTTCACTGCTATTGAACAGTTACGATGGGTATTTACAGCAATAGAGCAGGAGAAGGAACGTGGTCAGTAGTTCCTGGGCTGATTGTGTGAAGTGCAGTTTTAAGTAAAACAAAGAACCCATTAAAATAAGAAAGGTTAAAAAAAAATACAAATATTTTTTATTTATTTTTTTGTAGCTTGAAAAAAAAAACTAAAACATTGTTGAAACAAAATTAATGTCAAAGGGGAAATACACAGCTTTGTATTCTAAAATGCAATTAAACTTAGGGCAAGCTAAGCTGTTTTAGTCTGTGCATTTATAGATGGTATTACCTGATAAGATATTGTGCCCAAAATGTTGTTTTTTTCTTCTTCTATTTTTAATAGAGAAAATGATATACCTAATGTTGCAAACATGGCATAAAACACATTATTGTTATGTTAGTTTGTATTATTTATTTATTTAATTGTTTTTATGTTTGTGGGTTTATATAAGTTCAATTGCTTTGTTTTATTCTATCTTGATTTTCGAGCCTGCAGCTGAACCAGGTGTCTTTTTAGAAATTATTTTTCTTTCTTTCCCAGCTACTGTTCTTTTTTCCCATTATCTGCAGCCATCTAGTGTCTCCTTTGTAACCTGTGCAAATCAGACACATGAAGTGCAAAATCATCTGTATCTGTATAGCTCAGTGGCTTTCATAAAAATCAACACAAAAAATGTGCTATGTTAATTGATAATGGTTGAAGAATAATATTCTAATTTGCTTGGCTTCATAAATAATACTTCAACAACTTCTTCTTCTTATTGTTTAATCACTTCCAGTCTTCAAAGCTTTACTCTCCAAAGTCCAGTTGGCACCTGTTAATTTTACAAATCAGTTAGAAAAACCATAACAAAACCTCCTTTAGTGGTTTGTACAGCAACCTACAAATAATACTTTTTCTTTTTAACAGTAAATTAATTTCACATTCTTCAGATCTATTTTAACCCACAATGCGCATTGTCGCTACCGGTGGGTAAAAACTGTTATCTACTGCTGGGGATGCATACCCCCTGGCGACAGGGAGGTAGAGTTTTACATACATCCTTTATAACTGCTTATCCAGTTATGATAGATTTTGCCAAGGACATTCTTTAGGACAAGGCATTGACAGAATCAGAATCTGGAGATAATGCATAAACAGAAGAGGGCCTGTCTGTTTGTGTGTCACAGACATGTACATGCATGGTGGATGTAGGTAATCGAGATTTACTTTTGCATAATGCTGGTTTCTCTAATTTTGTTTTTACAGAGGTGGCAGTAGACGATGTATGTCACTTACATACTACTTAAGATTAAACAGTTTGGTGATGCAGCACCAATATTTACCACAGTACATGTTGTACAACTATACATTGTTGTGCTTTACCATGTTTACCTCTGCTGTACTGCACACTTTACTGCTGTATAATTAACAAGGGTATGTTCTTTGTGTGAAAATTGTTACTGAAATTGTAACGAATTGTCCAGTGTGGTACTGTATGAGAACTCAGGGGCGTACAATCTGTGGTCCAAGAGCCACCTGCTACCTTCAGGGCTGATTGCTGTAGCCTGAAGCCTTTCACCTGAGATCTGAGCTCAGCTGATGCCAAATCACCTAAACCAGCTGAAGAGACATGCTAGGCTTGGCCTATTGTCAAAATGTTTTACATTAATTATCCTTGGTGTGGTAGCATGCATTGTGTGAAAAGAAAAGAAAGAGAAATATTGAAACACACCTAAAACCATTTTTTTTTTCTAAATAAATACATACCAAATACACGTTTGCACATACAAGTACATTGTTTTGGGTTCTGAATAATCTATTTTTCAAGCACAATGGAATACACTATTAAGATACATAAACACAGCAGGAGGGGCACTTAAAGAATAAAAAAATATATTGTATTCATTGTAAGGCATTTTTTTTAGCCTGATTGGGTGTACAGTAGATTATATATATATATATATATATATATATATATATATATATATATATATATATATATATATATATATGAATAATGTACAGTAACATAGATACAAGTCACACAATGTCAAACAGCCACCTTGAACCTCCTCATTGTCTCACCCTGCTCGCTTTACAATGGTGGCTCTATGAGAACATCATGTACAGTATTCACCACTAACTTAGTGGTAACAGTATAATAACAGTAATACTGAACTCTGTTAGAGTATAAAAAAGCAGAGAAACATTTCTTACACAAGTATTTAAAAATGGAGTGCGTTTGGGCTTGTCTGTGCATTATGTTAAAAGTGCTGTTGATAAAGATCCTCTTTTTATATATGCCATTTTCATATTCCTAAATCCAAACTACTTACAATTGAACTGGTCTGGTTGCCAACAGGGACCAACAGTGGAAGCCCCTCCTTTCCAGCACAGTCCTGGGAACTTGTACAGTTGGTCACCCTATGTGTATCAACGTGCTGACACTTAAACCTCTGCAATAACTTCTGGGTTTTATTCAGCCTGCTGAATATGATGCTTTTCCTTGTATACAAACTATCCTCTTTTCTTTTGATTTCATGTTTTAGAAATACAATATGACAGCAATGTGCATTCTTTTTTTTATGCCATACATAAAAAGATCAATAGCACTTTGTTCCCAGTAGTTACTTTTGCTTTTAGCAGTTAAAGCATCCTTTAGCTCTCACTTGACACCAGAAAAAATGGGTAGCCCAGAATGAAAAAGAAAAAAAAATCATGTCATTTCAGGCAAATTGACAGAGGACCAGATTTAATCTTTAGTTGACTTGAACCCAGCAATTATTTTTCTTTTCTCGGTCACTGAAAACATATTTAGTTTCAATCACTTCTGAGGAGGTTTGGCCTTCCAGGAGGAAATAGCCATCCGATCAATGAAGCTAGTCATTCAGAAAAGATGCCACAAATATGGGCACACACATACAAACACAGCAGAGGAAATTAAACATCTTGGTGTTAGCAAACCATGTGAGGGTGGAGGAAGCATTTGTTTCAGCTTCCGCTTGACCAGATGACCTGATCTTTTTCCCTTTTTCCAATCTGAGCTCTCTTGGCCTCAGGTGAGCACCTTGGTGTTAACCAGGCATTAATTGTTTTCAAAGACTGCTTTTTAGAGCACATCTAGTTAGCATTTGAAATTGTTGTAGATGTCCCAGTAAGGGACAACCAGAGGGCTCCAGCCACTGATGTGCCATAAGTCCTTCATTACTCAGTGAGGACATCTTTGAGGAGAACGGAAATTGGACCTTGCAGTATCTGATTTTGTCAGAAAATGCCTAACCATAAGGCAAAATTATGTGACTAAACCAGATTTTATAACAAGCCTTGGCATGTTTAATATGATAGGCAATTGATTGATTGACATGGTTATATACTGATCATATTTTTAATTATATGGTTAATCAATAACAATGTATCTAATTAAGTTAGATCACTCCGAGTTTCAGGGAATTCAACTTAATACTTTAATTATGTCTCATGAGCTATACATAACTATCCCTTCTGCAGCAGTATCAAACAACATATGTCCTCCATTTACACCAGACTCTCTCTCGCTCCCTCTCATTCATCTTAATCTCTTGCATGAGACACTTTGTGTCTTAAAGGTACAGCACTCAAAACATAACAACACAATTGTCACAAGAGGTAATATTTATCTAAGGTGAAATTATTAAGTTACAGTAATTATATGTAAACAAACATTTCGTTGTCTTTTGAAGCAATCATAAATAATTCCACAAATGCTCGGATGAGTATAATGTCATGAATAGGTGTTTACTTGAATTTAAAAACGACATTATACATAGTTAACTGTTAAATACTGATATATGGCTACAATGCAGAGATTACTTTTGACTGGCAAGAAAAGAAAATATGATCCGATTTAAAGTATGAAATAAATCAGATAAATGTTTCTATGATCCATTGGTTGTATTCGTGACATTCATATAGAGACCCAACAGCACCCTTGGCTTGACGAAGCCCTGAGGAGTGGAAGAGACATTCTATGAAAGTCTGAAAGAAAAGCAGCTTCGTTCATTTTGCCACCTGAGAGTGCATCTTGGCTACGCAGTTATGGAATGAATGGATTGACAAGCATGCATTGAAATAAGCCCACACCCCAACACGGATCTTGAAAGAATGAAGGAATCATAGTAATACAGTGTGACTATAGGTTATAGGATTTAACAGGGTATCCACACAAGGATCGTTTGTCTGTATATTGATTAGCAGACATTTGGACTTCATGAAAATTAATGAAAGGAAAATATCTGCTAAGCAAAGGGCTGTCTGGGACTTTACAGTACACACCACTTTTTGTAAGACATTTGTAACTTAATTCTGTTATCTTTCAATTAACAGCATGGCGAGAGAAAGTCTAAAGAAGGGTTATGCAAACATGACGTAGTGCTTAAACATACTCTAAATATACAAAGCAAACATTGAAATTGTGCCTTTTAATTTGCTTAGCACCTTGGCTTAGTACATAAGAAGCTGGTGTTGTTTGTGTGGAAGAAAAAAAGTTGACTCACATACCCGTTCAAAGGTCATATTGAAATGATTTTAAAAAATCCAGCCCACTGCTTGAACTTTACTCTTTTCGACATAAAATAAAATAAATATAATTCAATGTGCACATATTCTCTCAAACCTGGGTGGGAGGTTATTTTCAAATACTGGTTACTTATTTTGAGTAAATCTCTGTTAATAAAGTTCTAGGAACTAAAAAGTCACATTCTGTGAATAATTACTTTACCGGAATAACTTACCTGGGCAAACAGAATATTGATTAAAGTGTAAATACAAAAAAAGCAGATTTATTCTTCTGAAAATGTTAAAATATAAATATTTAAATAACTCCTGAAGCTTTGTGAATAGGGACAGATATTTCCAGTTGAATAGTGCTAGAAATGTATTTTGCAGTGCCATAAGATGTGACATCACATTTTCAACCCACTGCATCCTGCAGAAAGCAAAGGGTCAAACAGTAGTTCCCAATGACTTAAATGACACACTTAAGGTAAAATAAACATAAATAGCTAAAATAGTCACTAGAAAGTCAATCAGTTTCAAACAAAGAAGTTAGTCTTTTGGAACTGTTTTGGCTCAGAAGATAACCTTTAGGACTTAGAAACGGTCTATCGGAGAACAGGTATCTGTTCTTTCTAGTCCTTTTTAATTGTAATGACATGAGTCAGGAGCAAATGGGAATATGGTAAGAAGACCTCAGGGCTAGGCCTCAGAGTGCATAGAGAGGCCGTGGCCCAAGGCTTCTGTTTTTAATCTGAATGACCTTAAATCTTGTGCACTTTTGACCCACGACAGCAAACACCATTGTTTAATCACTGTACCGATTTCAAAATAAAAAATACCTATTTACTTTAGCCTTTCATCTAATGTTTTTGTAACCTTCAAGGAGTTTAGTTATTAAAAAAGAAAGGCTGGTCTCAGCACACTGGCCTTTTGCTTTGCAGGAAATGGGTGAGACGTGACAAAAATCTCTCCAGATGTAATTATGGATAGAAATCAGACAAAACTGTATATTGAGTCAACTGACCGAACCCAATCT
Organism: Acipenser oxyrinchus oxyrinchus; assembly: GCA_030684275.1. Lineage (NCBI taxonomy): Eukaryota > Metazoa > Chordata > Actinopteri > Acipenseriformes > Acipenseridae > Acipenser > Acipenser oxyrinchus. Next base: position 24,049,113 of record CM060250.1, read on the forward strand.
CAGATTGCAGACACTGGTGTCAAAAAGACATGGAACACTGATCCTCCAAGAAATTAATTATAGAAATATATAGCGGCCTTCCTTCATAAGTTTGAGAAATAACACACTGAATTCCTCCAGAAATAGCAGTTGCAATGATTGTGCTATGCCCATCTGTTTCTGGGGTATGAGGTAATATTGGATTCATGACTGCTGCCTTAGGTTAGCATTGCTTTTAATTTTGACAACAAACAAGGTCCTGTGCTGTTTACATATTATTGACTGAACATTTGATTAACTGATTTAACATTTTAAAAGCAGGAAATGCTGACATGTAATGTCTCGGTTCTGGGTGCTTCATATTTGAAGGGCTGTCGGGCTGGACTGGCAAAGGGGGTATTATTATTATTGTTGTTATTACAAAGGTCGGCAAAGAGCAACAATTATTTTCATCTTAATGGGTTTTGAATGCATATGTGAAATGTATTCTCCTTCACCCACAGTTTCTTAGAAATGTCAAGGACTAGTTGAAAAAAGTAGAGGTATCGGTACATTTCTTTTCTACAGTAGTAGCATTTTTTATATTTATTTTTTTAAATAAGCAAGATAAAAAATGAAACATGAAACCCAGCACTGTTTCTTTTGCTCACTGACATTTGCAATATGTCACAAACATCATAAAATTAGTTTAAAATAATGCCCTATGTGGATCAAATTAAATGTCATATTCTACATACTCCTTTTTAAACAATAAGAATAATAATGTAACTAAATATACATTTTATTTGCAAGATATGAAACTTGGCAAAACAGAGATAATGCTGGTGAGCAGGCTGAAAATTCCAGTTTTGCTGATATTACGATTTCCTTCATATCGTTTAGATGATTAAAACAATTTCCATTTATTTAAAAAAGGTATCAGTAAAAATGCAGAGAACAGCCTTACTAACCTCAACCCTACAAAGCATGGTAATGTATTGCTTTCAAGCTAGGGGACCTCTTTCACTCCACGACCAACGTTTTAGCAAGTGAATGACAGTTGTGCTGTATTGTTTAAAGCTCAGGTGTTTATTACAAAATACTGTTTACAGGATGAAAAGAACACTGCAGTTTGAAGCACAATGTCTGTTAACGTGAAAGCACAGAGGAAAGCATTCCAGTATCTCACGCCTGGAAAAAAAGAACCTTTTTGTTTCAAGGAAATTTGTTACTGTTCTGACTAGATTAACCATGGTAATTGGCAGTGCTTTTTTTTTTTTTAAGATTGTGCTGCGCGTTGCAGGCGGTGGTAATAAATAATGTGCAGTTAGCTGCACCATTGGTCATTTGCAGTCCTAGCACAGCACCCCACACACTATTCAGTACAGATAAATGTGATTTAAATTAATAGCCAGTCCTAAATAACTCCTCAGCTGGTAAACGATGCATTTATCAGGCCTAGACAGGCAGTGTCCTTTGATTCATGGTCCCTTAACGACATGAAGGGTGCCTACAAAAATTGTTATTACTTTTTAATAAAGTGTACCAGTCAGTCTTCAGTCATTTATCAGAAGAGGTGGCACTCTGACAAAGAGCAATATCTCAGCAGCAGATGGATGGAACCATAAAAAGGCCTGATTCTAAATAAAAATGACTGCCTGGAATAATTGAATTAAGGGTTAGTAAACAGGTCAAAGCAATATATATTAAGAAAAAAGCTGAGAAAAGCTTTTGTTTTGTTGTCATAATAATAATAATAATAATAATAATAATAATAATAATAATAATAATATATATTATATATATATATATATATATATATATATATATATATATATATATATATATATATATATATATATTGGAGTCCATTCTAAGGTGAGACGAGGTGCCTATGTACTATAGAAGTAGCAGATAGGAACATTATAGGATAATAGATGGCTTTTAGGTCATTATGAACTGGTAAAGATAGTGCGAGGTTTTCAGTGCTGTCATAAATAGCTATCTGTGACCATTTCCATGTAGTATCACAAAAAGGCATTTGTTTTTGTGCTGGTTGAGTACAAACCCAGTCTTTGTTTCTTTTACGTAGACCCCACAAATTAAAAAAAAAAAGATTAAAAAAAATAAAAAAAAAGATTGAGACCTTTGAGTTGTTATGCTAATGAGATGTTATATTTTTCATAAAAGTTTTGGCCATTGTACTTGTAAAATATGTTTACTAAATCTTGAATATGAGAATTATTAGATTTCTGTGTAGATGTGCCAGGAGCATTTTGGCTCTGGGCGTAACAACAACGTGCGCCACAGTTTGCTGTTATACTCAGACAGCGTACATCATTTTATACCACAAACGTAGGTATATCTAGCATGGCAAATGTTTTTGTTATTCCATTTAAGTAGAATAACATAAGTGAAATATTAACATGTTTACCGGGACTAGTTTTACATGTGTTTACATTCCAATCCAGTGGTGTACTGCTGAAATTCAGGACGGAGCTGCGCTTCGGTATTTCAACCAATACTGCCACTGAGACGTGTTTTATACAACTTTTTTACATCTTTAAAATGTCTGTAGCCCCTTAATTAACATCGGTAATGGTAGGAAACGACAGAGAGGCTGTACAGTGACAGACTGAGCTCAAGGTTTTAAAAGACGGTTGCAAAGTGGCCATAACAGAGTTTGAAATTAATCAGCATCAAAGCATAGTCTGTTAAAAATGAAAGTAAAGATCTGCCAGGTATAACAATCCTGAATGAATTGATTTAATATTAAAAATACAAACATGTATTACTATTTATTTTAAAAATAGATTTCTGGTATAAATAAAATACTCAATGATTGTTTGTGGTATTCGTTTTTTATTCACCTTAAGAGGATGTTCTTACATATACCTGGCGTACCACATACACCACAAATGATCATTCAATATCCTTTATTTATAATATTTTATTTCCCAACAAATAAAATAAATCCCCAAACAGAAAGCAAACCTAAGCCAGCTGCACATTGATTAAGCATAAAAAATAAACAGGTCGCCATTTAATTATTTCTTTATTCTACCAAATAATTGTGAGCCATTTAATTTGGTTTCATGGAAAACAAGTTAGGGAAGCAGTCCCCTTGTGTATAGGGCAATGTTAAGCCTCACGCACAGGTAACAGTCAATCCATTAACCTTTGCTTTTAGCTCAGGCTGCATGTCACTGCCTCTGAGTATTTTCTCCTTTTAATACATTTTTCTTAATAGTTGCTCGCCTACGACTGAAAAGGGCAGAGCAGCTCTTTTTGACATTGACTGTGCCATTGTAATAATAAGCTTCCTTTTTCTTAAATCACCACCACCGCCTCTGCTCTCTCCACCACCACCTCCTGCTTTGCCAGGGTGTCAGCAACCATTATTAAGGTAATATGAAAGGGCTGTAAAAGCAGAGGTCATGTTAAATAGTAACGTAAATGTTATTCCTCAATTATCCAACCGGGGTAAATGTCAATTGCTTCAGGGGAAATCAGCTGGATGTGTGTGTGAGAAAGGGCCGGGGTTGGTTTAGCTCGAGGGCCAAGAGTGTCAAGGCAAATGCTTGTCTCCATGGCTCTTTTTTTCCTCCCTTTCTCTATTCAGCTGTGTGTGTCCATGTCACATCAATAAGGGCTAATTGCCCCTCTCTCTTAAACTCAAGCCTTTCTTTAGTCTTTTTTCTTCTTTTTCTTCAGTCTTTCTCAGGTGCAGCTCATGCTTTTTGTTGATGTGCAACGTTCATGTTTGTTTGGGGATTTTAGCTGAATAAGAGAAAGAAAGGTGTCTGTTTTAAGAGCCTCCAGGACAAAACGTGGAAAAAATGTGCTCTGGTGGTAACAGCTTAATCTGTAGCTCGGCACTCAATTGGATTTAATGAAAAAGTCGAGCTTGATTGGCAGCTGAATGCTGCACAGCAAAGGGCAGACTCACCACAGGGTCAGGAGTGGAAATTGGCTTCAATAAATGTCCCTCCCCAGCCAAGTGGATATTATAACTTACAAAATTATATTTGCAGTAACAAATTGGCTTGAATGGACTAAGTAAAGATCAGGGCCTAGATGAAATCTGGAGCACTAAGATAATCAGTTCTTGAACCGAGCTTGAGTAGGAAAGCCTATTCTTTAGAGGTCTGCAGGTTAGAGTAAAAATGGAGCACCTCAAGTATCACAAATAATTGTATTGTCCAAATAGCAGAAACAGCTTAAAACGTATTTACCAGCAAGCACGCCTGGAATTCATGATGCCTTCAATGAGAAATGCAATCCTCAGAAATGAATTTGTTTATTGTCAGGGTCAAGAACACCCTTAACACTTCAGATGCAACACATATTATACAGAATTAACAGATATTTAAAGTTGCATGAACCCATCAGAAGCTGTATGTGATCTCACCACAGGAGCTATGCCATTGGATATCACTTTCTAAAGGGAATATTCAATATCAAAGCTGCAGTGCTGGTTTACTGGTTTATTGCATTTTGGGTTGTAAGAAATCGACGGGGCACACAATCCCCAGTATTAACCTTGTGGTAACCCTGTGATTAAGGGAGTACCTCAGCCATCAGACTGTAATAATCAGCTGTATGTATGTTAATCACATAAATGTTTTGCATTCAATCACAGAGGGTGGTAAAATATTTTAGTACTCCCTCACTGTCTCCCTGGGTGTTATCACAAAACAAATTTTTACCTTGGGTGGCGCTGTAAAGACATGGCTCCAGGGTCAGAACCAACACATCCTTATTATTAGTTAACTATTGGAGGTGGAGAAGACAGTGATTGACGTGCCTGTTCTGTGATTGTGAAGTGTGATCATTACCCAGCAGAACAACTCAGTTAATCTGAAAGGTATTTGGGCAGAACCTCCAGTATAGGAAATAATTTAACTTTGACTTTGTTCCAGATTTGTCAGTACGCAACTCCTTCTCTGTTTAATACATGTCTTTATCAAGCTGTCCTGCCTCAGCCATTGCAACAGTGTCCCCATGGATACTGAATGTTCTATCATGCTATCAATGTAATAAAAACAAAAGTGTTGAGCAGGAAATTGAAAATGTAGTTAGACAGGAAATAACTGTGCTCTGTCATAATCCACAGTAGAAAACATATGTTCATGTGCGTATATCTGATCTGAATAGATAATGTGATCAGAAATTTAAAGTGATTCTGTTGTCTTCATACAAATATATATATATATTTTTCTCATCTATGTATTAATGTTAAAGAAAAATAAAACCTTAGATTTACTTTAATAAGTTTCTGCTCGTGTGTGTGTATTACAAGTAAGTCTCTCGGTCTATTGGGGATTGCCGATGTCTGCAAATGTTCATATTTTGTCCTTAACTTTATTTTGTTTTTTATCCTGAGGTGTGATTTTTGTACTAAGGTGGCTTTCTGAATGTGTTGTTCTCCTTATGTTGTTCTCCTTAATATACCTTATGTTTCCTCTGATCATACTGTGCCACCGTTATGGTTCAAACTTTTCATCTCAAAAGAGATTTACAATCGGATATAATTTAGTACAGGGAATATTCAAGAATCAGGCAGTGACAATATGCAATATGTATTAGGGTACCTGTAACAGGCTGTTGGCTGGTGCGTGCGTGTATTCACAGGAGATCGAGACGGAGGTTGAAGTTGACACGCCCATGGGCGTGCAGGTTTATTTACCACACACACACAATCACACACACACACACACACACACACACACACAGTGAGAACAGCTCACGTGACACTACCAACAATGGTAGGACACTGAGGACATACGACCAGCTTACAAAAAGCAAAATAAACACAGTACAAACAACTATCAAAATAAAGGTGCTGTGAAAACGGCGTGCGCTACTCCCTAAGGCATGGAGGTCCCACTTTATACACCTCGCTCACTATACATTAGTGGGATCTACAATCCCTGAACTAATCTTCCCTGTTCAATTATAAACAAACCCCGGCTGATAGCAGGGTCGGCGGCCATTTCGCTTTCTTTATCTTCTGATCCAGAGTCCCTCTCACGGCGATCAGGATTACACAGCCAGGTCTCCATGTACGGGTAGCGTGGACGATATTCAGCCCATTGTCCTTGGTGTAAATGGGACATTTTTATACCCGACACCCCACTGGAACACATCTATCTGTTGATTATCTACAGCTGGCAATCACACACAGCAGGCAGGCTCTCCCAGGAGCATCAGGTACTTCATTAATTATTTACAACAATTATAACAAACACACGCTATTTACAATATACATCCACACAAAAACTCACCTTCATGTGCAGGGCTCCTGTCCTGCCACTGTACCATTTTAAATTCGCTACTATTTAGATCATTAAAATAGACTCCATTGTGTTGTTTTCTCAACATACACAAACAATGTTCAAATTTAAAAAAAAATATCCCTGATTTACATAAAAAAGAGCTAACACTTTACATTAAGTGTCTCTAATTACTGTGTATTTACATAGTGGTTACTTAGTAAATATATGTGCACTTATACATAATTACAGTGTTATTATGTATAGTTACAATGTACTAAATGTGTAATTTGCAAATATAAATAGACAATTGTGTCAGAAAAGGGTTGTTTTGAGTTAGGGTTAGGATTAGGGTTATATCATAACATTTTTTACACATTAAGTACATTGTAACTATGCATAATAACATTGTAAGTATACATGTATTTACCAAGTAACTACAGCAAATTCTCGTTAAAGCAAACTCAGATTAGACTCTCCTGAATTTCCGAAAAACTGAGTGCAAAGAATATTATTAAATGTATTAATTCACATTAACATTAGTGCCTCTGTAGTGTATTTTAGTGCTCTTTGGGTACTACAGCACCGTACAACAAAAAGAAAGATGTTGCTACAGATTTCATCATTCCCACTAACACTTTGCTAACCATTTTAAACAAATGGGATACAATAATACAGGCTTATGAACAGCAAACTGTGGATGCAAGTCGTCAATATTTCTGATGTTGAGGATGCCTTTCTTTTGTGGCTTAAAAATGCCAGTGATCAGAATGGGACATGTAGGTTTCAAGTGCAGTTCATTTGCAATGTATACTTTTTAAAAGTTCACTTAATACACACAATACTTTAAAATGTATAATACTTTTAATTGTTCTGTAATTTAAATTTGATTTCCCTGTTACTGTAACTCCAATAAAAACTGACAGTATGCATTTGGCTTTAAATTCCTGATAATACAAATTACTGATAAGGCACTTTTTTTGTTTGCTGGTCCCTTGTAATTCGTATTAACGAGAATTGACTGCACTATATAAATACACAGCTTTTCTTGTCAGCTAGTCATGACAACCTAGGGGAACACAGAGGAACAGCTATTCCTTTACAAAGTAAAATCCCCTAACTGTACCATTGTGTCCCATTTCAAATTAGCAGGCTTCAATTTTCACTGAAGTAGCGTCATAGCTTGTGGGTTTGATGATTTGGAAATTGAGCCCTGAGTGCTTTGCACTGAAGACTGAAAATGGAATATAGGCATATTGTTATTTAATTTCACATGATCACAAGTTTTTTTGCAACCAGTTTGCACAGGCATATTGCAAAATATAACGACATTAACAGCAGTCTTCAAACCCTGGTTTTCTCACTAAATGTTTTACCCCAAACTTTGTAAGATTTTAAAACTTATCTTGCCATAGAAACATTTAAAAAATAAAAAGTACCTGGTACAGGCCACCAACTGAAGGCCCATCAACCTGTCATCTGTAGATCTGTAGATCACTGAGATACAACATGATAAATCTGTTTCTGCTATGATGACGAAGATCATATTTCTCACAGAGAATATACATGTTTAAAGAAACATTAGGATTATTTTTTCAAAGCTGAAAACTTTCTTATGTTTGAACAAGGAAAACATTATTTCACTTTTTGTTTTTTTGTATTTTTACAAAAAAAAAAAAAATCAGGAACAAATTTGATCAAACTTGCAAGTCTGGCATATTTAACTTTCATTACTTAGGTATACACAATTTTAAGTGACACTTTACATTAAGTGTCTTTGCATAGTAGTTATATAGTAAATACATGTGTACTTACACATAATTACAATGTCATTAGGCATTGTACTTCATGTGTAAATCTGTTTGCATAATGTAAATAAACAATTGTATCAGAAAAGGGTTAGGGTTAGGATTGGGGTTATATCATGAACAAAAATTACACATTAAGTACATTCTAACTATCCATAATAACATTGTAAATACACATGTATTTTCTAAGTAACTATAATGTAAATACACAGTAATTAGAGACACAATGTAAAGTGTTACCCAGTTCTATTTATTCTATTGTTATTTCCACTCTTTGCCCAGCATTGAAAATACCATACCCACAATAAAGTAATTGTAACTAACTAAATAGTTCCATAAATGTCATCCACCATGCATAGCCATTCATTGTATAGGCCTCAAATGTGCAAATATAGCAAACATTTATTTTCATTTTAAAAGATGGTATTTGTTACTACACTAGGCTAAAGAAATCTCTGTTTACAAGCTATGCTTTTAGACTGACTTGTACTTCCTGGTTCATTTCACCTGGAAAGTGAAATTGTCCCCACCCCTTCACTGACTTCACTGACTTCTTTCCGGTTAATGGCTAATCAGCTGCTTTCCCTATTCACGGATGTGCTTTCAGTCAGTAACATGCTTTCAGTCAGGACAATCTTGCATTAAATAACCTATTTTATTATAATACAAGATCTTTAAAATTTCCAAAAACATTGAATCCAAACAATGGTTGAAGAAAAATAAAAAGTAGAATAAAAATAGTTGGAGCACAGCCTCATCCTTCTGAGCATGACAGTGCCGCCTGCTAAAAAACAAAGAATAAAATAATAAATCTATGAGATGTGTTCAAGCCTGTGAACAAAAAATACTCATTTGCTCAACTTGATTGACTAAACTGTATATATATATATATATATATAGGAGGCTGTGTGGTCCAGTGGTTAAAGAAACGGGCTTGTAACCAAGAGGTCCCCGGTTCAAATCCCACCTTAGCCACTGACTCATTGTGTGACTCATTGTGTGACCCTGAGCAAGTCACTTAACCTCCTTGTGTTCCGTCTTTCGGGTAAGATGTAGTTGTAAGTGACTCTGCAGCTGATGCATAGTTCACATACCCTAGTCTCTGTAAGTCGCCTTGGATAAAGGCGTCTGCTAAATAAACAAATAATAATAATAGAGAGAGAGAGAGAGACAGTAACCTGTGTGTTTATACAAGATGTTTTCAGGCTCTGTTCCTCGGATCATTGACAAGGTCTGATTATCAAAAGTAAGAGCTACTTAGGGAACATGTAAGATTCAAAAGAGGTCTGCTTAAAATGTAAGGCCTATAGTCTCACATTTAGAGGTGTTGTTCTATAAGTAAAAGTCAATTTATTTAGAGTTTTCACAACTGGTCCACATCCTTTTCTTGGCTCGGTTTTCAAAAACAAGGGCCATTAAAAGAATAGCTGGGGCTTAACTGAGAACCACTTTAGATGTCATGCTCTTTATATTGAAAAGGGGCACTAGACAGTTGATTTTTTCAGTGCATTTCTTGCTACCAGCAGTCTTCTGATCACCTGATTGCTGCAATAAACTTTAAGGGCATGCTTTTTAAGACAGTCCAAATGCAAGTAGTTTTACTGTATATTTTAGAAACCATTTATAATGTGGGATCAACCTGTCAACATCAACATACAACCACACACAAAATAAATGTGTTCCTATTTTTTTACTGCTTGTGGCTAAATTTCCATGAGTTATGTTATTCCATAAAAAGTTAGTGACCAAATCGTTGTTTTTTCATTGTGTACTACACAGTACCTTCAAATGAGTTCGGTAATTAGTTTGGTATTTTATTTGTAGCAAAAACAAGATATCACATGAAAATCTATGACATATAGTATTTGTCATTGGTGGAAAAAAAAGGATAATATATCCTCTACTGTGCTGTATACCATGTACACAATACCATAATCCTTCAAATTTAAGGAAAAATTTGAGGAAAATATAAAACATCAAACAAATACTGTATGCATTTACAAAGATATAACCTCAATTACGCAGTTTGCGGACATTTTTCTCCCAATTTGTGAACTGTGGTATTGTTTGGCATGTCGAAAAATACAGGGGTCTGATCAGCATTTCCGATCTGTCCAAGCTGGTATTGTTTGTTAGAAATGCTGAAATTGTAAAAGCTTCTCTTTGAATTCCTCAGGAAGCTAATGGTGATTCTTTGAAAATGTCTGCCTGTATGTCATGGATGATTCGAGATCGGGCAGTGACGTATTTGTTCATCTTTTCTCAGCAGTCAGTCACGTTGCTGTTTGATTACTCAAGTAGTCACGTCTTTTGTTGGCGATTTTAATACGCGGATCACTATATTGTACTCGAATTTAAGATGCAGTCTATTTTTGAGAAGCAAAACATGTTTCAAAAAGTGCGTCTTAAATTCAAAGGATTACGGTATATTATAGTTTTGTGCAATATTTGCTTTTCTACTTTTCCAATTATATAGTATAATATATAGTTCAATTACTACTTCTCATATATGATGAAGGGACAGACCCCAGCTACTTGCAATAGATTTACCAATATGTAATGCAATATATCCACATTGAAAGTATTCAAAGCTTTGTATTAAAAGTAAAAAAAAAAAATGTTGGTGATCCATAATATATTGTAATGTATTCATCCATGTAACATTTTTTCTAAATATTGCAATATTGGGGGTATCACTGCAATTTGAAGTGTTGTTAAAGTAGTAATATGATAATCCAGTGTTTCGATAAAGTTAAAGCCATTTAAAACATGATTTAGTCACAAAAATGGAAAAGAATGGCTAAGGCTATTTGAAAAAAAAAGAAAAGAAATGGCTACTGCAAAAGTGTGAGTAAGTCTAATTTCCATTAAATTCATTACAGACCATTTAGTGCTATATTTAAACCTTACACTGTGAGAGACTGCAAGAGGTTTTTTTAGAAGTCACAAGTAGCCCAAGGCTCCCCCTAATTCTAATTGATGTAAATGAAGAAAATGGTGAAAGCTGGGGAGTACTGACCTTGTTATACAAGGTGGCTAACCTCAATTAATCAAAGATCCTTTAGAGATGCTTCGAGCTAATAAATTGGCCAAATCAAGTTCCATAGTTACAGCTACTCAAGTGATTGTGCTTCTGGATGAGATTAAAGTGCCTCATGATACTCCAGCACTTCTAACAGAATCCAGTTAGAGTTTGTTAAATTGAGTAGAATAGGAAGCTGCTAAAAGTCTTTTTTATAACCAGTTAGACCATTTGGTGAAAACAGTATAACAAATGACCTTAAAAGCAAGAGAGTTATTTTTTATGGTATTATTATTTTAAAGGTATAGAAGAATTATTAAGAATGTAGGAGTTGTTGAAGGGAAAAAAGGAGCAGTATTTATTTTACTACTCTTATGAATATTATATAGGACATAAAGTATATTTTGTTGTTAGTTGTACCAGCTTGTGCTTTTCAAAACTATATATCACTATAAATTAAACAGAATACCGAAAGAGAAAAACATATTTGAGACTTTTTCAGGATAAATGGGCAAATGCAGCCGATAATCAGCTCTTGTCTACAGCATGTACTGACACAGCTGACCAAGTTATATGCCAAGTTAGAAAATGTAATTATCAACCAAATAAAAATAAAAAAACAAATCAGCATTTACACTAAGGTCAAATCACGTAAGGTACATGGACAGGTACCTTAAGTTAAAACTGTCAAATCTTCACTTAAAACAGCACCGTTGGTACATCCATCCACTCAAGCAACAGAGAACCCAAAAGGGAGAATTTCAAACATTATTTAGAGATATACAGGTTTGTGACAGTGAGAGATATTTTAGGTATTTTAGAATGACAGATGAAAGGTTTGACGATCTGTTAAGGATGCACGCCTTTCAAAAAAAGACGCACGTCGCAAGATTGTAGATGACGTTATTATGACATGTTCCACAGGGTCGAAGACCCTTAACCGACCAGAAATTATGTCGGAGTCTTAACATTTAAACTTGTCAGTAATCAAAAGCAATAGTCTTTATATTATTGAAGTTGGTGTACTATTTAAAAGCTCTTGTATATGTTGATGTAGCTAAAACTACATTATTTGGTGAACTTTCCGTGAATTCTTGTTTTTTTTTGTTGCACCTCGTCCGTTATATGTATTTAAAATGATCATGCCAAAATTGTAGACTTACTCATGATTGCCTCAATCACCTATCCATGCTTATCCCTGGTCAACCACCTAAATATAGGTGGTTGACAAAATCCATGTTGATTCTCAACTTCTTTAAAATGCTCCAATAAAATCCAGTTGTAGCTTATCACAGTGGTATTTGTTGAAATCAATTTGCATGTATGTCGAGTACATATCTAATTATGTGCTGAGTTGTTCAACTGCTGTAGTCAGGGCTTTACTGATAGTATATTGTGATTTATTTTGTTTTATTTAAACTGACTTCTGCTAAAATAAAATATTGCTTGTAAATTTTAGCAACTTTTAGTACCAGCAGTTTGGAAAACAAGATATTAAAAAGATAGCACTAAGAGAATAAAAAATAAATAAATAAATGAGAAACAGAAACATTACTAAAAATATAACAATGTAGCTAAAACCAATGTTTTTTTTTTATGAATACAGCCCTACATAGTGTAGAACTTTCAATGAGTTTAAACATTGCTCTGTGGTGGCTTTAGACACGTAGCTAAAACCTTGTTACAAGTAACTGCAATGAGTGATGAAGGGTTATGCCAGGGTGCCTTTGCTAATAATGCCAAGACACAGGGGATGTTTCTCACATCTGTAGTTAGAGAAGCAGAGAAGTAGAGATTGAAGCGAGATCCAAAGATGCACCAGCTGTTGCAGTGGCTCCTCCCTGCTGAGCCCTCAGTCCTGCATCTCCTCCGCAAGGCACGGCAATCTGTTGACATCCCCAGGTCTCTGCTACGGAGGGACACATTACTGACTCTGAGACAATGATCATCTGGCTGAGTGAACAAAAAGCAGTGCCTACAGTGTAAAAATGGGACAGGCACCAAGCAGATGGCTGGAGGCCTGCTTTTTCCTGTTTTTCTGAGCTGTTTACATTTTTACTTAACTAATTTGGATGTTGTACCAGAAATTTTGTTTTTCGCCACAACCTGTTAAGTGGTCTGTAGTTTAGCCTGGGACAGTGCTGGTTTTCAAACTGCGGCTCAGGGTTGATTCTTCTCCACAATTAGTCATTTCAAATGTGGTTGCACTTGAGTAGTCAGAACGACTGTGACACAAGAGTATCTATAATTTCACAGATCTATCTCCTGGGCAGAAAAACAATACCAAAAATCTAAGCTTTAAATCTACCGAACACACTCAAATGACATACTAACATGAAAACAATGCCTTAGGCTACCTGTTCTGAAATGGTACTTGGTACTGTTCTATTCAATTCACTCAGTTAGTTTACTACTTTATAAGTTTTTCAATATATATATATATATATATATATATATATATTACTATATTCTGAGACTTTTCTTAAGGCAAAAGCCTAATAATTATTGCACTTATATAGTATTTTTTTTATTGGAATTTTAGTTGGCCATTTTACTTACATTAACGACATTTTCTTTCTGATTCTTCCGCTTGTAGGAATAATGCCTTGTGTTGGGGTAGGTTGTGGTGGGGAGTGGGGACATACCCCCTGTGGTATTTGCAGTTATGCATATGGCCAGCATGGCTGTAGCTAGTTCTCAGTTGTGGACTAGGTTTTCAGGCTGGGTGGGTGTATAAAATGTGCCACTCCTTTACTGTTATTGGTTTGTTTACTGTCTTAGAGTTAAGCTCATGAGATATTGTGACAAACGGCTGACAGGATTGGTGTGGAATCCTGACTGTCAGTGGGTAATATAGACAAGGCTTTAAAGTACATACTAGGGGAGCAACTGGGCAGTTGGTTGTCAAGATCTTTGCAATCACATGCTGAATGGTTATTATTGTAATTACTGAAATACAGTGATTTTTATTTTGTTTGTTTTGTTAAGTGTGTTAAGGTGCTTTCATCTGCATCTAGGAGCTGCTCTTAGTTCTAGCTGCCTTTAACAGATATGTAACATAGGCTAGATCAGCCAAAGTGTCTTTACAGGCGTAGGAGCCAGCGGCATCTAGTGATCTGGTGGTCATTTTGTCTTGTTTGATATACACTGCTGTGTAGAACTTGCCATAAGAATAATCAGATTTATTTCAAATATCATAAAAAGTTAAGGAGACAGTAAAATAAATATGAAAAAGAAATGTGATGTGTTTACTGATGAAATATCTTTAATACAGATGTTTGAAAAAAATGTGCTTTAAAAAAAAAACATTAAAGTGTTGGTGATATCATGCAGTAATTTTTAAATAATGTGGTAGGGAAAACTAATCTTTAGACCTCATTTCCCTTTTTTCCAAAGAAGATGAAGGTATTTATACATTTTGAAATGTTTCCTTGAAGCTAGGTATAGTTGTCAGGAATTACAATGGATTCTTTTTTTTTTGCTTTCACTTTGATGATATATCAATAAACACAGTGAAAGCTTAAGTGCTCTTTGTCATTCCTAATAGTGATGTTCATAAATCCAACATAAACATAATATGCTTTATTACATTATGCAATGATTAAAAAGAAAAATAAGCTTTTTAATCCATCATAAAGAAATCTATAAGAAACAATTAGAAGTATTGTTTACAGTAGCACTGTGTCATTATGTTGCTTTCATAAATGAAGACAGTTTATGAGAAAATAAACGTGACTGGCTGGACCATATATTTCACACAGGGCCGGACCAAATCAAACCCAGATCGCTCTTGTGAAAGAGTGTTTATGCGATAATATTGCTAGTTTCCAGCCGGTATTTGTGACATTTTGAAGGGGCGGAAACAAGGCAGCAACATGCGAAAAGGTAGGCGAAGACACCCAGGGCAGAACATTTTTAAAAAAAAAGTCTGTATTGTACTACTGTTTCATTTGAATATCAGTGAATGCTATTACATGGCTCCACCAGGAAGAGAGACCTCCTGGTGAATCAGCTCCTGGCTCTTGCTAAACTCACAATTTACAAGACCAGGAAGCACAAGATCACCAGGGAGGGTCTCTTTGACTACAGGAGTCCGCTGGCGACATGACAGCGTTTGTCGACCAGTGGGCTCTAGGGGTCGTGCTCTGTACCACCCCCCCCCCCTTTGTTTTGAACATTTAATTTACTGACCTTTTACCCGTTTGTTTGTTTTTTATTTTTTTTGTTAAATTAGTTAATGGCCAGTCCTTTTTAGCACCCCTTTTTGTTTAGGCGTGCAAAACTGAATTTTTACCAGTTGCCAGCTGGTGTAGTCCCCCTACTGGGCATTAAATAGGACTAGTTGTAATAATAATAATAATAATAATAATAATAATAATACATGTAATAATAATAATAATAATAATAATAATAATAATAATAATAATAATAATAATAATCTCATGTATGTTTATTGTGTAAAATATTGAAAAATACGGACGTGAGTTTGAAAGAAAACACACACACACACACACTTGGCAATCATTTCCACAACATCTGCAGCATCGTGCCGCATTGTTCTGTCACTGTTATGAAAGCATGCCACATTGTTTTCATGATTTTTGTAAAAATCCATACCGTGCCCTGGCTTGTGTCAGCACCATGCAAAAAAGAAAGAAAAAAAAACTAGGGGTGAATAGAACATCCCAAACCTAACGTAACACTGTCGCCAGGATCAGTACCGGTTTATATTATATACAATAAGAAGTTGAATAAAATGCTATCCAGTGCCGTGAAAAAAATAAAAATAAAAAGCAGATTTTATTTTATTTTTTTAAACAGGCAGAGTTGGGTAGTTGTATTTTATTATTATTATTATTATTATTATTATTATTATTATTATTATTATTATTATTATTATTATTATTATTGTTGTTGTTATTGTTATTTCTTCTGTCGAAAACCCATAGCAAATTTAAAAACTTCATCTTGAGATGACCTTTATAGGTATTATGTAATTTTGTTATCTACATGGATTTATACGTTTCGAGGGGACCACTTGGCATGCTGACACGATATAGCCAAAATGTGCTCCCTTGTACTAGAACGATGGGCTTGTTCTTACATTTTTTATTCGTATTCTAGTTTGTTTACATTTGTTAGCCTTGCATTTGATCGAAGTTCAATGTAATGGAGCACTGTGCCTTTAAGAAATTAATAATTTGAACAGAGGTAGGTGACATCACAGATGACATTTGAATATGTCCATGGACTTTAAAAAAAAGTGTACAGTACGTAGTTGTAGCTTACTACAAAGAAAATAAATAAAAAGAAAATGTATCTAAAAAGCTTTACCATCACTGAAGGAGACACTACTTCAAGCAAACCTCTCCATGAGTAGAAAATAGTTTATTGTTTGTACATATTAAATACATTATACCTAGTATTGCTTTATTAAACTCGAACTGTGGCAAAAAAAAAAAAAAAGTAGGCTAAAGAAGTCTTGTGCGTGGGAATAATACATATCTTAATATTTGATACTGGAAATTATTAATTTTAAATTATTCAGTGTTGTGTGCAAGTGTTCGATATATCAGGTCAGTGGAGCGTCTTGAGGCATGTACTGTTTTTTTTTTTGCAAATATCAGAATCTTTAGCGTTTTTATTTTTTTTTTAACTATTTGCTTAATACATGATAGCTTTCGACAAGTTTGAAGTTGACTATAAAATCCGGTCCTGCAAAAGTCTTGCGATGAGATTTATAGCTGGAATTGAGTACAATTGGTTGGGCGATAGCAAACCACTCCCCCTTCTCAACCCACTTGTAGTCAACAAGCGATAGCTGCTTTTTGAAGGGTGAAAAGGGTGTGTCTTGGTTCTGCGAGATTTCGCTTGGAATTTTTCTTGTGTTTTGTTACCGCGAATGCTTTCGCGTCCTCATTCACTAAGTGTTAACTTTGATTTGGGCCGGCCCTTAGTCAATTAGTACTGTGTGAATGGTGTACACATTATAAGTTGTTGTTTTACGTAAACCCATGACTTAAACAAATTAATTTCATTTTTCTCCCCAAAAAACATTTTTGAGAAAACTTGTTACTCTTGTGTGTTTCCCAAAACAAAACAAAAAACTATTTAAATAAATACAACAGTATTTTGTTCTTAGAATAAACTAAACAAAACTGTCAAGAACTCATGACACTTTATGTTTAAAGACATCATTAAGATGTATTTTCGATGAGAGCTCATTGAGTTGATCCAGTCCTGACAGACTAGACATACAGGAAAGTGAGTTCCACTTGCTTTGAAAACATATCCTTGAAGACCAAAGTTAGCCACCTTGTTTCATGCCTGGTGCTGGTGAATACAATCCCATTGTGACTCAAAATGTACAATGCTATTATGACACCAGGCACTATGGGAATTGACAAACAAAATGAGTCGCTGTCATTACCACATCACAGGTTTTATTATGAAATGAAAAAGAAAGACTTGATTCACAGCAAGAATTCTGTCTGAAAGTTTATAATCTTTGAAGAAATTATCACCGGTACTCTACGTCATAGTACCTAGACTAGGCAGTCAGCCTTTCCATATGATCCCAGGTGTCCGAAAATAAATTGGGACTGCCATTTTATTTTTTTAATTTATCGTAATCTAAGGTGAAATCTCACATCTTTGGATACTAAGGCCCAGTGATAGAGAACAAACCTGAACCCTCTATAAGTTGTCCTTGTCCATTTGTTATTGGCTGCAGCAGGCTTAATAACATTATGTCTTCAAGCTGGGGGATCTGTAATTAGCATTAATCAAAGTCTGTTGGTGTAATTTTAATACATGTTTATCACATTATCTTTATGTAATTTAGTTTCTGTTGTTTTTCTAACCATTGCTAGGCATCAGTTTCAGTCCGGCTCTTTGCCAATCAGTTCCTTTGGAAATGAAAAATGAAATTTTGGAATGACACATCGAAGAAATTCATTATCATTAAGTCTTTATATGAAACCCTGCTTTTGGGGGGTTTCAGTTTCATGTAATCTATCTGGGTAAATCTAATGCTGACAATAGTTTACAAGTAATGTGATAAAGATGTGGTTTGAAGTGTTGGATGATCACTCAAATTGATACACAGCCTAAAATTACATAATTAGGGGAGTTTAAGTTTGGGTATCAGAAGGAACTCTGAAAATCAGGAAATGATTGTAAATGACTGTTGCTGTGCTAGAAAGTGGTGGGTTGTATTCTTTGAATAATACTTATAAAGCAGTTTAAAACTTATTAATAGCTTAAAACTATGGTAATGGCAGTTACGTTGATATTACACAAATGCATATGTTTTTTTTTCTATATTTTGAAAAGATTTTAGAGAAAAAAAACAAAAAACATTACATGGATATCCTGGGGAAAAGAGATAGAAGTATTAAGTCTCATTTTACTTTAGTCAAACTTGTACTGAAAACCACTTGTCTGTTGTAACCCTTCTGTATGTAAAGTTCAATTAATTCAATATGGTCTATAAAGATCATGTGTGTGTGTAATCCCTATGAGTGGCCATAATAATCACATTTAAATGTAATACTGTATATTGAGAAAAATGGGTGCCTTATCATTTGTGGCAAGGATGGAGAAACACAGACTTTAATGAGATCTGATTGTAAATAGTTTTGGAGTTTACAACATCTCTGTTTGGCTGGTCAATATAGTGCACTCCTCAGTTTAAATAGTGCTGTACTGTCTTAATAGCGTGTACCTTCTGCATTGGAGGACCACAAAATTATTACAACCAATATATTGTCAGCATGGTCAATAACCATAAATGTAGTTATCTTTCAGTTAGATTTTGGAGACAGATATGGTTGGAGCAGAAATGTATTGGATGAAGAACAGGTAAAGTCACTCATAACGAACAGTATAAAGATGATGTTCAGCAGAATAAGTGCAGGTTTATTTGTGAAGCTCATACAATTGCAACTCTATCAAATGATTGCATGTGCCACTGTCATGTAATACTGTTATCCGACTATTACAATATAATGTTATATAATGTACACAATATAATTTATACTCCAGTTGAGCTATATTTGCACACACTTACAACAATAAACCATCATCAGTTTATGTTGAATGCTACATTAATATAATTATGTCTACAGAGTTACTTTTTTAATACGTTTTCTCTCTCTCGGTTACATTAGGGGACTGGTGGTTTAAATAAGAGAATTTCATCCAAAACAATTACTAAATTGCTATTAATATGCACTTTCAGGAACCTTTCAGTAAATCTTAACTTAAAGGTTTCACATCCCGTAAACTGTTTTAACAATGCATGGTCTGTGTAATTTATACGCCTCGGCAAGTAATGCTATTTTATTCCTTCTTTTTATGAAGAAAGTTAAGTCTAAGAAGTGTATGTATTGAAGAATACCATAAATGTGCACATCTTTGCATCTATCTGGCTTTGTTGCCTTTAGGTTTTTCTTAAAACATGCTTCAGGCTGATAATACACCCTGGAATGCGATACCCACACTTGAAATCATTGCTTTTTCAATACCATTTACTTTCCTCATTAAATGCTGACAAGCTTAATCAATAGATCCATCAGTATTGACAACAACAGTTGTACCAATGTATTCAGGACATCTTCAGCCTGAAGGCAAGTTTACTTGGAATTTACACAAACCTCCAAGGAGTGTCATCCATTTTCTGCCAATACAACAGGGCTTTACTTGAGGTTGGTTGATAAATAGACCTAGAGTGTATCACAAACAATTACCTATATTTAGATCATTTTGTACCTCCTACTGGGTGTAACATTTTACTACAGTAATTGCTTTGCATTGGATATTATCAATCATCTCTAGCAATTGCTTTGCATTGGATATTATCAATCATCTCTGTTAATACTGTATGTCCTCTGTTGTACCTCCTTGATTACGTAAAGAAGGCTTCAGCCTTAGGTGTGATTTCAGGTCCTCTTCTTTTCTGACCACTACAATCCCCCAGGTGACATGTAACAGATCTCCCTAAAGCCTTGCATGAATGTCAAAATCAAGTAGCAGTATCTGGTAAAGTCAGGAATGATCACACTTAGCCAAATACCTGTTCGACGTGTGACAATCTCGGTATTCAGGTGCTGCTGCTGCTGGATTATTCCGTATATACAGTTTATGGACATCCAGCCATACAAATTGTACAACAGCAAAGGAGGTTGAGGAAAATTTAAATCAAATAGGGAGGATTTTCTGATGGTGTTAATTCCAAAAGGGCAATAACTATAAGAACACGCCCAGTTATTGCAAAACCTTCTTAAGTCAGGTCCTAAAGGATCCCAGTGATTCAGTATCAACAACATGGCTTGGTAATCCACTACATACCCCGGTCCCCATTTTCATCTGTATATATTTTGGTTCATTGCCTCGATTTTATATTTCAATTTGGAATATTCTATATTTCAAATCGGACAACTTAATGGTTGAGCTGCAATCAGGCCATGTGGGTAAACAATTCTGGCTAATGTCAAGCCACCCCAAGTCAACTTGGACAATTTGTCCCCTTTGAAATCAAACCGAAGCATAGTTTTACTTTTTTCTTTACCTTTTTTTTAAAACTCACCAGTCAAACAAGAAATTTCTGTTGCAACTTTAGCCAGGATTCAAATGATTAAGTAGACAGTTTAAATTCCTGATTTTCTACCTAATACATCTTCTAAATAGAGTGTCTTGCAGTGCAGTTTGTTTTTTTTAAAGGGACACCTCCTTAGCAGAGCACAACCTAGTTGTTTAATGATTTAAAAAAGAAAAAAAAAATTGTCAACTTATTACATGCTTTATCAATAGATTCCTGGCAACAGATGATTTATGAATGGGAAGTATTACAATGGACTAAGAAAATTAAGACATTTTGGAAAAGCAGAGTAAAAATCATAGTGACAGCATGGTAAAGTAGAGGCAGATATGGTCAACTGGGAATTACGAGAAAACATGCTTAACCACAGTAGATAACCGTAAATTAATTGTATAAACCAGAATATCTACGATGCGTACTGTGGTAACTTGTATAAGGGTAAGAATGCATAGTATATGACAGTTGGGTTTCCGACAATTAATATTAGATAAATGACACATGATAAATAAACCACACGGTTTATAAATTCAGTTGGAAGAAGTACATTTACTTTATCTACTAAAGAGAGCTGAAGTAAAGCCATTAGTAATAATAAAACACAAAGTGCACTGAAATAAACCTAAATTTGACATAATGTGGAAAACTATTTGTAAACCTTATTTTCAATAATTATTTACCTTGGGTTAAAACATAGTGGAGATGGAAAACTTTAAAGCTATATCTTTATTAATAATAAACTGGGACAAATCCGAGTGGTGGTTGAACAGGCGTTTGGGCTATTGAAAGGGAGGTGGCGGATACTACTGGAGCGTCCTGAAGTGAACCACGAGTTTGTTCCCTAAATTATTACTGCCTGTAATAATCTGTGCCAGGACCGTAAGGAGGTGTTCAGGCATCAGTGGCTGCTGACGGTGAGCGAAGCGGAGGAACAGCTACCTCAGCTGGCAGCAAGAATTCTACAACAGCAATAAGAAGAGTGTCCTGCTATTAGAGATGCACTGATATCTTTATTTTTGTAACCTGACAGTGTACTTTTATTTTGTATCACATTTTTGTTTCATTAGCTTATTTTGTATCTCTTTATACCAAATATAGCATCCTTATTTGTGCTATACTTGTATGGCTGCTTCTGCTAAATAAAGAATTGGAATATTGAGTAGTATTGTTGATTACCAAGAAATAAGTCCACACCATATTTTATTTTGAAAGTGGGTTAAACAATTTTCGTGTTGTGCATTGTATCAAGCTGCCTCATCATATCCTCTTCTCTTATGGATAATAACATCCAAGCCTCTTCATCGCTCCAGTGGATGTAAGTGGAGGATGGACACTGGTTTTGCTCAGACATAACTTGGAAAAATTGCATGGGAGTATAGTTATACAAAGTTAAACATAGTATTTAGTAGTACTTTACAATAAAGTCGTTTTGACAGTTGTTTGGAAAGCTATTTGCAAGTGTTTTCTGAAGTGCTGTACAGTAGCTGCAACCACCTGAATTCACAAGCCCACCATGCAGTTTATCAAACATTTTTAGTATTAGCAACAGAAACTTAGTAAATACAATCTGTATGATACTTTACAAACGCATTTAGATCCATGCATGATTTGCATTATGCAAAGTTTTAGGGAAGACGGAGAAAAAAGTGGGGTTATCTGCAACATCAATCTGATAAGGGAAATACTGCAAACGAAACATTAACTTTCCTGCTGCCATCTTTGGACCATGGTAACGTACGAATTCCCATGTGACTTTAGGCAAGGCACATGTGTGATCTAATTAACATTTTCACGAGCAACTCGTGTTTCCATGTGTAAGTGGGCATCAATTTCACGGGTAAATGAGACTTTCCTGTTAAAATAGTGCCAACATGCACGCACAATGCCAATTCACGTGAGACAAACCACAATATTTACAATATTTAGACCTTCTAAGAGTACAGAACCAATATTTTTTTTTTCTTATCGTCATATATCTATTGATTTCATATTACACAACAGGGTCTGTCTTACATTTAAAATCCCACTTTTCCCTGTAGTTTAAAAGCACAAGCTATCAGAGAACCCAGTGAAAATGTGTATTGTTTCTGTTTGAAATTTTTCTATTTTTGCTTTGTATAGTATTTTTCTAAATAGATAAATAGAGGCATTTGTTCTGTATCACTTAAATGTTCTAATAAAACAGTATATATATATATATATATATATATATATATATATATATATATATATATATATATATATCTTGAAGTTAATGCTCAATTCAGAAGATAAAACAGCTGATGATCACCTAACACATACTCACACACATAAACAAGTGAAATCAGATTCCAAGTGCAACCTGCAAAATTAATGACAACCTCACAATAAAGTAACAGCTTGAATTTGAGCCTTGTAATACAACATGATTACTAGCATTTTTATTAGCCAGGACCCAAGCAGCAGGCAGAGCGGGCTGCTGTTTGACACACAAACAGGCAACTTACAGGTGCACCACTCTATAGTGTCACATCAAAGTCACAACCCTGCTGGTTTGGTTTACACCTGATCCAATTAGCTGGAGAGATCCGAGTGACCTAGAAAAATATGAGTTTCTGTTTAGGGCCGAAGAGTCATTTGATCCCTGGTAAGATGATCCCAGACAAACAATTGTGAGAGAAATGGCAGGTGGACGTGATAGGAAAACATCAATAAGAAGAAGAAGAAGAAAAAGAGCTAGCTACATACTGAAATCACAATATGCCTGGCCTGGTCCAAAATGTTTTTGTCGATCTATTGTTTAGGACAAAAGGACTAATTGAAATGAAAGTCTCCATTCTGTTTGTTGGCACAAAAACCATACTGAAAGATGTGCTGATTCTTACTTATCCTGAATTATTTACTAACACGGAACAGGAACAAAACAAAGGCAAAGAAAAGATACAAAGCTCTTTCTTATTCGTTAATAATGATGTCCTAGAGTTAAGTCGACTGGAGTGCTAGCCTTCATATGGATTCACTTTAAGCTTTTTTTTACCAGTTTGCTTCCAGGCACATCTCGCATTTCATGTGACTCTGTCATAGAAAATGTTAATATGTATTGATTACCAGAAGTATCTGGGGGGAAAAGAATACTTCAATTAACATTCAGAGGTGTTTCTATTTTGTTTGTTGTTATCTTACAAGGGCATTCCTAAGCCATGGTTTTATCATCAATTGGCAAGATTACTGAAATGGCTGACATTTAAAAACAAAATGCACATTGTCCATCATATGGGATTTTTAGAAAAATTGCTTGCTTTCATATATTCGTCAATTAAGTAAATACTTTATATATTTATACATGTGTGCTAACAGTGGGTACTGTGGTTTAAAGCTCTTTGTATACTTTAAGAAGAATGAGTAGTGGTTAGGGCTCTGGACTCTTGACTGGAGGGTCGTGGCTTCAATCCCAGGTGGGGGACACTGCTGCTGTACCCTTGAGCAAGGTATTTTACCTAGATTGCTCCAGTAATAAATAAATAAATAAATAAATAAAAACTGTATAAATGGGTAATTGTATGTAAAAAATAATGTGATATCTGTATAATGTGAAATAATGTATAATGTAATATCTTGTAACAATTGTAAGTCACCCTGGATAAGGGTGTCTGCTAAGAAATAAATAAGAAGAAGAAGAATGAGAACTAAGCAGAGACCAAACAGTAACAGTGATACAATAATGCACATATTGTTATGCTCAACTCTAAAAGTTACAGCATTTAAAAATAATAATTACAATACATAGGATTAGGTAGAATCATTTTAGATACAGGGACAGTCACGTATCACAATCACAAATTGCACACAATAAAAGTGGATTTTATATTTGATCTATTTTGATTTTATATTTAACTTAAATTGATGTTCTTTGTTGACTCAGTTATGCTTATTTAAATAATTATGCACAAACTGTGATCTGTTTATTAGAATTGTACTGACATAATATATAATCAACATTTGTTATAAAACCTTGGTCCCTTTCACCCTTATGTTTTATATACATGCTGCTCTATGATGTGGAGAGAAACAGAATATGCAGGGAATGTAAAGATGACTCTCTTCGGGCTGTCTTGTCCCCAGGTAGATTTATTCCTATAGGGAAGGATAAAGCATGATATCCCTTCGTTTTCTTTGCACAAGGACACTTTTGCAAGGAAGATGTGATGTTTATCTGAACTAAACCAAAACCTCAAAAGGTAAATGACATAAACATTTCTGGAACTTTCTGTGTATATGAATTTGCAGTCCTGCTGATTAATCTTGGTAAATCCCTTAATCAAAAGAGATTTTTTTTTTGTTCTGTGATTTTCAAACTGTCCTTGGCGGTGAAGTTTTGCAATGTATGTTATTCATGGGTCACAATGTCTTATGTCCAAGAATTTTTGCAATATAACCCTTCTGTCATTCCTACCGCTTGATAATCAGCCATCCTACCTATGACCATAAACCCCTTTGTTCCTTCATTACGAGATCAGTCAACCTTATGACATGGAGGTAATGTGATCACAAGTGGTAGGTCGATGCATCTCATCGCCAATTTTGTCTAAGAGGGGACATGCCTATCAAACTCCATCAATTCAGAGTGTGGACAATTGCTTTTTAAATCAGGGACAAGCAACCAATACAAGCAACACAGCAATGAAGATGTAAGTTGTATTTATTGTGAAGGTGTTTTCTTTGGGTATAAGCAGAGTACTTTAAATGTTATTTTCTTATTTGACCCTACTGACATTTACAAATTATTGCAATATGAAATGCATGAAGGACATAGGACATGATGACCTTTTCGTGCCATGCGATGTGAAACTTCACTGCCAAGGACAGTTCACAAATCAGAACACATTTTAATTTAAGGATTTGCCAAGACCAAGCTGGACAGCAAAATCATTGATACAGAAAGAATCATGCTTAAAATAGAGGTGTATTATATGCAGTATATATGGAAGGTTAACTGCTTTATAACCTGGCGTGATGTATAATATTGAGGTGTTATTGAAGAAAAACAAAATCCATACAGCAAGTACATAGCTAACTGTTCACAAAAATAAATAAATAAATAAATACTAGAAGCCCACAGTAAAACATTCTCTGTCAAAAATTACCTTTCTGTATATGTTTACATTGGAGTTTCAACCTTTTGTTCCCTAAAGGTTTTCACCATCTTCAACGTAATTATGCTATTATGTTTTTAGCATGCACATGGGATTTTACCCAGGTTTTCCATAATTTAAAACGAAGCTACCTAATTACAAATTAATGATAGCTAGTGGGCCATTAAACAAGATTTACTCTGAGCAAGCAGGCAAACAACGCTTATTTTTAATGTTTGTCTGTTACTGAACTGCAAAAAAAAAAAGTAAAATGAATCCCTCTTAACGCCTTTACTATTAAAAACACCCTTTCAATGGAGGTGTTTAGAGATGACTTACTGTTCCTCAGAAAAGTAGTAGTGGATTTTCTTTGGATCAGGTGGCTTATATCAAATAGTTTGTATGGAAATGATGTCACATAAAGAGGTAATAATTTTAATAATATTTGAATGGCTTTTAACATTTGTCTTACTATTGTGGTGTTAACAATTATTCTGAGTGGTTCTGGGTTCTGTTGCTCTAATATTGAGATATTATAATATTCCATTCCATTCAAATCATTTGACAATGTGGCCTTTCAATGGAATGGATCAGGTCCTGGCACTCAGGATTCTCCAGACAATGTCAAATTAAGTTTAAAGGGTAAGAGTAGATTAGAACTCAATATTGGATCAACACACCCAGAACCACTTGGAATGATTGTAAACACTGTAAAATAGTAAATGTTATATATATATATATATATATATATATATATATATATATATATATATATATATATATATATATATATTCAAATGACATTTTAATCTCCATACTCTTTAAGATTAGCTACAGTGTTGAATTATTTTTATTAAAATATCACCAATGTGTGGGCTGAAACAGTGTAAACAAGCATGATATTTTTAGCACCTACCCCTATGTATTGGTGTAAACCTGACTTTACCAGCGTCCTTGTCATATTCACATTTCAAACGGAACTGGTCTCTGTTTTAAAAAGTGTTCAAATCATTTCCCAAAGGCTAGTTTAAAATTGAATTCCAAAGCCAGTCATCTACCCTAAAAATACCATGTCAAATATATATATATATATATATATATATATATATATATATATATATATATATATATAATTTCAATTTAGAAGTACATGTGTATGAAAATGTCCTTTTTTAGAGCAAAAATCTACTGATCGTGATAAAACTGTGTCACACAGGAACGCAAGGCTGTATTTATTTTGTTTTATTTTAATTTGTTGTGTAAGCAGTTTGACAATATTTGCAGAGAAGCAAAGGTTTAGTAGACTAGTTGCTGCATGACAAGATCTGTCCTGTTTCATTTTTTCTAGTTTTCTTCACTTTGTCATTTTTACATAAATTGTAGACTTACAGCAACATGAAAGTATTCAAAAGTCATTCAACAGACCAAATAAAAAAATAATAATAATTAGGCTTTATGATAAATATTGTTGACTATAAGTCAATAAATATTCTAAATAAAGGAGAAAACCTCATTTGATCTTCAGGGAAAGATAATTCAAAGGACAGAAACAAAATGTGACTTTTTTTAAAAAAATGTTGCTGTCAAAGCAATCTGTCTAATATTGAAATATTACATTCCTAAGCCTCAGAGTAGCATGAAGCAAAATCTTGAAATTTTCCAGTTTTGACATTCCTGTCAGCAGGTTGAATGACTCACTTCACCTACTCACTAGGGCACCTTAAACGCTTCCACATCACAAGGCATGGGCAGGCCACCGATACCAAGCTGTTTCAATATTAGTTTAACCAATTCTCATGGTTCAATTCTTTGGAGGAAGTCTTATCATAATATTATTGAAAAGTCAATTACTGCACTGCTTCTAGTCACACGGCTGCTTTATGTAAGTTGGCAGACATGCTGCTTAATAAACATTTATGAGAACAGTCAGATGGAGCTGCTCTGTTCTCTGAACAATATGGCTGCCAGCACTGGTCCCTAAGAGGCGTCATAGCCGAGCGCACACCTTGCTGGATTGATGAGTCGCGTTCCGACAGTTGATATTTACTTGGAGAATTGGCTTGGCATGCCCAAGCTGCCAGCCTCCCCGTAACAAAGGAGAAAAGGAAAGCCTTCCGAAAGAACAAAACCATTTTCACCACGGCATAATTTCACAATTGTGGCCCAGTGCCAGCAACAGCTGAAATTCTTTTTTTTATTATTTTTTTTTTTTAGAAACAAACTCATCATAGCTTCTCTGCTCTTGGAGTTATTTTTTCCCACTTTTTTGTGAAATTCTCTACAGTCCTGTACTACAAACACAGAGAGAAGAGGTTACTTCGTGGGTTTGCATGGTAAACACAAATGGATATTGTTCTTGACATCTTGTGAAGTTGTCACTATCCCTTGTACCTTTAGGGAGTATTGAGACCATCAGAGCCTGTACTGACTTTGCTGAATTTTTAATGCCAGTCCCTGAAATGCAGGGCAGCATGATGTTGTCACCTTGGCATATTTTATCAGTGATCAAACATTAGTCGGCAGCTGTTGTAAACTTGTAACTGTCTCATCAACACAGGCAGCCAGTTTGGTTGCAAGGGTGTGAGATTCCTGCCCAGCTGGTTTGCTTTTTAAGAAGCTTATGCGCCATGCCTGGTTAGAAGCCATTGCTTATGCCATTTTTTCTATTTCTCAGTATAGATTTTATTCTTGATATATTGAGGTTTGGAAAAAAAAAACTGCTTTACAAATGACAGATATGATCAATTGCAGTATCAGTAAGTCAACAACCCCACCCCCTAGGCCAATTCTGTGTGTGATGGATTCTCTCTGATAGTTTACTGATTTGAACTATATGGAGCCTGTCTCTTGTTTCAGTGTTAGCCTCCAAACCTTAGTTACTTCTACCTAGTGTGTATAAATATGTTAAGGGCACTACCTTCTGAATGACACTCTAACACAGTCCTGCCCCCTGATGGTTGAAACACACTTAGACTTATAAAAAGCTTTTCATGTGAGACACACCTCAGAGTGCTGTACATATTGAATACAAAGCTACAATTATAAAACACAGACAACCATGCAAGTGTCAATGTTCAACCCAAAGAGCTAATCATATTTTTAAGAAGTCCCCAGCCTAGCCACACATTTCTTATAAGACTGCTGAGATGTCAAATTCATATTTTCCTTGTTATGGAAACTCCTTTGGCTAAATCAAACACTATCCTTCATATTTGACACTGCTGGTGACCTTGACATTGAACTCTGACCTAATATGGCCACCATATTGAGGTTATGTGTCTTTTTAGGTTTCATATGTGGTGCATAGCTGTGAGCTATGGTTCTCTCAGTCAAATCCCAGATTAACTGTTTTGCTGCCACATATCAGCGAAACAGATCACTGCTTTTTTACATCCATTTTAATGTTTACAAAGCAATTGATCACAGATGCCATTCACCTTACATTATGCCCCACTGGTGTGCTTTGTTTAAATAAAAAAGAAAAAAGAAAAGTTTAAACCTGAATTTTAGTAATAAAAAAACAGAAAAACAGTTGTGCATGTTTTTTTTGTACAATGTCCCAGTTGATTACTGACCCAGAAATAAAAAAAAAAGCATAACAATTGGGATTACATTTAAAAGCAAACTACAGCAATACATTGTACATTGAAGGCAGCAAAAATAAGTAATGAGAATGTTTTTAAATAGCACAGTGTTGTTGAATGCTTTATGGTAGGACATTTATACATTCTATAGGCTTGACACCCTAATTCATTTGATGGTGCTATTCTTAAAAGCTATGTCAACAATTCATCTCATAGGTATTGCCCTCGAACCGTGGACACATGCAAATAACCAAATGGTGGGTTTTTTTTGTTTTTTTTTTAAAGAAACCATTCACTAGTATTCACAGTAATGTACTCTGTAAAATCAGACGTTTGCGAATTAAACATAAATCTGATTGTAAACACATTTTAATGTTTATTTTAACTGTGTTAGACCGTAGTTATTTTTCAAGTGTTACCAAAATCAACATTACCGATTATTAATATTAAAATGAATTTATGATCTGTTGCATAAGATGTATGTTTTATTATCTGATGTATTAACACTTGATTTGTAGTGTACCATGCAGATATGGAGTGGAACCCAATATGAAATAGAAATGTGCAGTATAAAGGTTAGAGTTAGAATAGATTACTAATAATATCTGAGGTTTGTAAATAGATTATTGAGTAAATGCACACTTTTAACCCTGGTCTTTGGCCTCCAAAAAAATAAACAAATGATGTCATGGGTCTATTCCACTGCAACAATATACACATTAACAATGTTAAGTACTGTAGTGCATTGTCAAAGATCAAGTAAATATTACATTTTATTTTATTTGTATTTTGACTGGGACTTAAAATTGGACAACATTCAATGTTTGCATATTAGATGAACTATTGGTTTTATAACAATGAGGTGATTTTATCAGTCTGTACCTTTTTGAATATGTTATCATGCCTTCACTATCTATGCTTTGGGTTCTGTTTTTGCTTTTTAAAAAGGTGGGGTTGTATATACAACCAGAAATGGACTTCCACACAAATATATTGCTTGTTTCCAGTATAGCATGAATTGTGTCACATTACTTTAAAGTTTACAAACCTGCCCCTGGTAAAGTTAATATTTGTGCACAATTAAATATTCAGTACACACGTATACACACTCCAATTTAGAAGGTTCTACTCCTGCTGGAGATTAAAGTCTAACATTAATAATAATAAATGTTAAATCCCCATGAAATAATATATTTAAATTGTCATCTTTCCAAACATCTTAATGATCCGTTGAAACTCACAGGCAAACATACTGCAGAGTGGCTGGTGGGATATGCTTCAGGTCTTTCCTCTTAAAATTTTTTTTGCTACAGAGGCACGTGTAGAGTCCCCAAGCTGAGTGCCTTGTTGGCAATGATTGATTACCCAATATCTAATTAAACCTGATCCAATCACTTATTATGCAGAGTGGAACAAACAAACTGAAGTCGACTGTCAGGCCTTTGATTGATGATCCTGCCAATCCAGCTTTTGTTTAGTCTAATGTCCTGATGCTTGTAACAACCAGCAAAGCTACCTTGGACAAAAGACTTTGTCAGTCTGCACTTGATTCACTGGATTTATTTATTTTCTTTTTTTGCTGAGATAACCAGTCTTTTTAGGGAAATTATCATTGGGGACAGAGGTGTTGTTTGGGTTGCTGGCCCTATTAAACTCGTAGCCCCTTTCCTCTCCCCAAGGGCAGTGCATTTTTTAGGAGGGAATGAGGGCTGGAAACATGCAATGAATATATCTCCTTACTGAGTGACATATTTAACATTATGGGTAACTTAGCAGGGTAATGATGTATTTTCTATTATCTTCCAGCGTTTTTAGTTGGTTTTGTTTATACATTTTTCAGTTTTAATTCCTGTATTATTTAAAATGCAAATAGACTGCAGGAGAATGAATCATAAATAAATATTCCCTAAACAGATTAAAACAGTTGCTTTCACCCCAATGATTTTTTTCTTTTAAGACAGAATCTTTGTGTGTAGCCATTGTCCTCCTCCTTAATATTGTTGTTAAAAGTATTTTTTCTTTCTACAAAACTTGTGGAAACATATTTTGTCAACGTTATTTAATTCAATTGGATTATAAAACTTTTGAGTCTCTGTGACAGAAATATAATGAGTTCTGGTGATAAATCTTCCTCCCGACCTGTGAGGGCGCTAAAGAACGGGAGGAGAAGTATCTGGAAGGGCTGGCCTGACAGTTCGTTTCCGGGGCCGGGAAGTGGGTCAGCCTGGAAGGAAGCGAGACTCTGTTGTAAGACCGTTTTGACTTGAAAGGTAAACGAGGGGCAGCTGCAAGTAATAAGGCAGCTGCAACCGTTTACCTAGATATCATACGGGATTACATATAGGGCCAGGGTAACGCTGATCTTTTCCTTCGCTTGGGGTTAAAGCGCGAGGAGAGAAGGACTGAGAGAGGAGCTCTCAGAATATAATACCAGTGTTACGTGTTGTTTCTGTCTGTTTGTAATTGTCTGTCTTTGTTGCACCACTAGACAGTTAAGGCACACCTCCGAGCTGTCGCCAGGAAAGCACTATCCGGAGCACCACTGCACAGAGCACCTGCACGTTTTGGATTCATCCAGGACTGGTGACCGTGCTTTTGTTTTGTTCAGAAACTGTATAACAATTATTCACGCTCCCCGCGCTTTACACATTGTTGTGTACTGCCGGGGATATATTATTTGACGGTCGCCAGACCTGGAAACAGCACAATAAACACTTGTTCACTGAATTACCGTTGTCTGTTTGTCACTCCTGCCTCGCATCACCGCTACACCTGTTCCCCTTCACTAGCCACTTTGCCACACGTGGTGTCAGAAGAGGGATTATGGATCGCAACGCACTGGCGGAGCTGCTGCAGGCGCTGGAGAGCAGACGCGACGCAGAGGAGAGAAGGAGGGAGGAGCGCTACACGGCGCTCATTGAACGGGTAGGGCTGGCCGTTGCCGCAGTGACGCCCCTACCCCAACACCGCAGATGTCGCCCGAAGGCACGGGCGATGAAGATGTCGGCAGAGGATGACCCGAAGCGTACTTGGTGGTGTTCGAGCGGCTGGCTACCGCGCGCGCTTGGCCGCTGGAGTTCTGGGCTAGCCAGTTGGGACCCTGCCTGATCGGGAGGCTCAGGCAGCCTACCAAGCGATGAGCCATCATCACGCCACCGAGTACGACCTGGTCAAACAGGCTATCCTCCGCCGCCTGAACATAACAACGGAGACCCACCGGGCGCGGTTTAGGGAGTACCGAGAGCCCCAGAGACACGCCCCAGGGTGGTGGCAGAGCGGTTGTGCGACCACATGGTGCATTGGCTGACCCCAGGGAAGAAGACCGCCCAGCAGATGGGGAAGCCATTGTGATAGAGCAATTCTGCCATGTGGTCGGCGCCAAACCCAGGCGTGGATACGGCGCCACAACCCTGACACCCTGGAGGAGGCGGTCAAGCTGGCAGAAGATTTCGAGGACTCCCTGACTTCTGCCCGGTCGGGATCCTATCGCCCCTGCCCTTCGGAGCAGTCGACCTCTCCCTCCCTCTCCTCCAACACCACCACCCTCGTTCCCGGGACCCAGACCTCCGAGAGCCGACCCCATTGGGCCCCTTGCCTCCCCCGTGGAGACCAAGGTTGGCCCCCAGCTGGGGTAGAGGTGCTGCCCTGCCCCGCTGCCATACCAGCAACGGGACAGATTCATACCCTATGCCCCTCTGTCCCTCCTATCTGTTTTAGGTGCCACCAGCCGGGACATCTGGCCAGGTCATGCCCCGCTGCCATGGAGTGTGACGTGGCCGCGTGCAATTGGGCACCTGAAACTGGTAAGTGTGGGGAAAATGGTCGGGAGGGGCCTTGTTTAATCAATGTTGTTTTAGGGAATGTGAAAACCCACGCATTAGTGGACACAGGGTGTGCGCAAACCTTGATTAGGACAGCTCTCCTGGGCGGTGTGTCGTGGCGCCACAAGGTCAGGTGGCCATCTCCTGTATCCATGGAGACACGGCGGCATACCCCACAGTAAAGTATATTTATCGGTAGGACCGATAAAACGTCACCTTGTAGTCGGGTGGCGGAAAGGTTGCCACACCCAGTTATTCTGGGCCGAGACTGGCCAAAATTCAGAGATTTGATACAAAAATGGCAGTCTCAGCCACACACGTAAACGTGGCAGAAAAAACAAAAGGAACGGATTGGTGATGTGTTTCCTTTTCACACTGAAATGTTTTCCCTCTTTTCCGCCCTAGAAAAACAAATAAGGAGAGACGGACCGCAAAATGGGAGGGAGCGCTTTTGAGACAAGGCTGGGGTCTGGTGGGAGAGTGCTGCAATGGTAACAAACGCCAGTCGAAGGGAGTGGGAACGCAGTGTGACCGAGAGAGCGAGGTTACTGGGCCGACTAGGGCAGAGGTTATTCCAGCCCCTCTCAATGTACCGGACCCGTGGTACTCAAGCGCTGACCTAGTGTGGGGCCAACATAACGACCCGTCACTGGTGCACGCTTGGGGCAGGTCCGTCCATTGAAGGTAAGGATGTTGAAGGCACTGGGGCGCTAGTATACCCACATTTCAGTATCAAGGGCAATTACTGTATAGGGTAAACCTAGCCGCGGGCACAGGACAGCCTGTAACACAATTGTTGGTTCCCCGCCTTGTCGGACCGAGGTCATGAGGCTGGCGATGATATCCCTTTTGCGGGCACCTCGGAGCCGAGAAGACGAGGGAACGGATATTGGCTCGATTCTATTGGCTGGGTCTTCATACTGATGTGTCGAGATATGTAGCCACATGCCCAGACTGCCAGCGAGTAGCGCCGGTCGAAGTCGCCCGCCCTTTGGTCCCACTGCCGATTATTTCCACTCCTTTCGAGCGCATTGCAATGGACATAGTGGGCCCTTTGCTACCTTCTGACTCGGGTATACGATATATTAGTGGTGGTGGATTATGCAACGCGATACCCGGAGGCAGTTCCATTGAGGTCCACTAGTGCCGCTGCAATAGCCACTGAGTTAGCGCAGATTATGGCTAGAGTAGGGATCCCCAAGGAGATTTTGACCGATCACGGAACCAATTTTTTGTCCAACACATTACAGCAGGTGTACAAAATATTGAAAATACGTCCCATCAGGACATCCGTTTATCATCCACAAACGGACGGTCTGGTGGAACGTTTTAATCAGACCTTAAAGTCGATGCTAAGGCGATTTGTAACACAAGAGCAGAAACATTGGGCATCGCTTCTCCCTACCTCCTTTTGCAGTAAGAGAAGTGCCACAGAGTTCAACAGGGTTCTCCCCTTTGAGCTCCTGTACGGCCGGCAGCCTCGCGGCATTCTTGACCTGCTGAGAGAGGGGTGGGAGGAGCACAAAGGCTCGTCCAAAAATGTAGTGAAGTATGTGCTCCTACTAAGAGATCGCCTGGATTTGGTCGGTCGTTTGGCCCAGGACAACCTCAGATCGGCTCAGCACCGACAGCAGCAGCATTACAACAAAATGCACAGATTCGAACCTTTCGACCAGGGGACAAGGTAATGCTGCTACTTCCCTCATCAGAATCAAAACTGTGTGCTAAATGGCAGGGGTCAGTATGAGGTGATTCGGGCTATAGGGAAAGTAAATTATGAAATTAGACAGCCCGATCGCCGGAATGAACGTGAAATTTACCATGTTAATTTGTTAAAGCCCTGGCAGGCAAGGGAGGTCTTATTTATAGCCCCAGGCAATATGGAGGATGATTTAGGCCCCTGTCCAGAGACCCCGAGCACAAGAGCGATTTCCATGGGGAACAATTGGTTCCAGATCAGCAAAAAGAACTGCGTAAGCTTATTGAGAATTCAGCGATGTTTTTCTGACGTGCCCGGCAGAACAAACTTAGTTGAATATGACATTATCTCTCCACCAGGTGTCGCAGTGCGAGAGAGACCGTACCGGATCCCGGAAAGTCGACGAAGTGGCGTTCGCAAAGAGGTATGGGATATGCTCGAGCTTGGGGTGATTGAACCTTCCAGGAGCGAGTGGTGCAGTCCTATTGTCATAGTGGCTAAGAAGGACGGCACCAACCGCTTCTGCGTTGATTTCCGTAAGGTAAACGCTATTGCTAAGTTCGATGCGTATCCCATGCCTCGGGTCGACGAACTTTTAGACAGACTGGGAAAAGCGAGGTTTATTTCCACTCTGGACCTGACGAAGGGATACTGGCAAATCCCTTTAACCCGCAGCTCCAGAGAGAAAACCGCATTTTCAACACCAGAAGGGCTGTTCCACTTTAAAACCATGCCATTTGGGCTACATGGTGCGCCCGCTGCCTTTCAGAGACTGATGGACCAGGTTTTACGCCCACATCATGAATATGCAGCAGCGTATATTGATGACGTGGTGATTTACAGCTCCACCTGGCGAGAGCATTTGGCTAGGGTTGCAGCCGTTCTTCAGTCTCTAAGGGCAGCCCGGCTGACAGCTAACTTAAGGAAATGTGCGTTTGCAAAACAAGAAACTCAATATTTGGGATTTTTAATGGGAAATGGAAGGGTGAGACCTGTGGTCACCAAAATCCAGGCTTTGGTTGATGCAGCGATCCCCAAAACCAAGACTCAGGTGAGGTCACTACTGGGCTTAGCCGGTTATTACCGCCGCTTTCATCCCCGAGTACGCCACAGTGGTTAACCCGTTAGTTGACCTCACCAAAAAGAGTGCCCCAAATTTAATCAAATGGTCAGCTGAGTGTCAGGGGGCGTTTGATACGATTAAGCGTAGACTTTGCCAGGCCCCCACTCTTATTACTCCAGATTTCACCAAGAGATTCATCCTCCACACCGACGCATCGGATGTAGGTTTGGGTGCTGTCTTGTCTCAAAAGGTAGATGGAGTAGAACACCCGATACTGTACATCAGTAAAAAGATGCTACCTCGGGAACGCAACTACTCAGAAGTCGAAAAGGAGTGTTTAGCCATTAAATGGGCTACTCACTCTTTACGATACTACCTGCTGGGACACTCATTTGATCTGGTCACAGACCACGCCCACTCAAGTGGTTAAGCACAATGAAGGACAGCAATGCCCGGATAACTCGGTGGTATCTGGCATTGCAGCCCTTCATGTACCATATGGTACACCGTGCAGGAAAGACCACCAAAATGCGGATTATTTTTCCCGGAGGGGAGTAATGGGAAAGATAGATTTAGCCGAGTGTTCCTTCGGCTCCACTCTGAGCGGTGGGATATGTGACAGAAATATAATGAGTTCTGGTGATAAATCTTCCTCCCGACCTGTGAGGGCTTAAAGAACGGGAGGAGAAGTATCTGGAAGGGCTGGCCTGACAGTTCGTTTCCGGGGCCGGGAAGTGGGTCAGCCTGGAAGGAAGCGAGACTCTGTTGTAAGACCGTTTTGACTTGAAAGGTAAACGAGGGGCAGCTGCAAGTAATAAGGCAGCTGCAACCGTTTACCTAGATATCATACGGGATTACATATAGGGGCCAGGGTAACGCTGATCTTTTCCTTCGTTTGGGGTTAAAGCGTGAGGAGAGAAGGACTGAGAGAGGAGCTCTCAGAATATAATACCAGTGTTACGTGTTGTTTCTGTCTGTTTGTAATTGTCTGTCTTTGTTGCACCACTAGACAGTTAAGGCACACCTCCGGAGCTGTCGCCAGGAAAGCACTATCCGGAGCACCACTGCACAGAGCACCTGCACGTTTTGGATTCACCCAGGACTGGTGACCGTGCTTTTGTTTTGTTCAGAAACTGTATAACAATTATTCACGCTCCCCGCGCTTTACACATTGTTGTGTACTGCCGGGGATATATTATTTGACGGTCGCCAGACCTGGAAACAGCACAATAAACACTTGTTCACTGAATTACCGTTGTCTGTTTGTCACTCCTGCCTCGCATCACCGCTACACCTGTTCCCCTTCACTAGCCACTTTGCCACAGTCTCATATTAGCTTTTATTATTTTAGGATGCTACAAAATACAAATAAGGGGATCGATTTACAAAGATCCCTAGTTACGCAGGTGACTAGCCTTACCTCTAGAAATGCACTGTGTACATATTAATAAATAAGATGGAAAATAACAGTGGTCAAAACAAATACATACCTGAACAAAGTAGTAAATAGCTAAATGGTACCAGTATAGCTAATGAGTCTCTGAATTTCACAACTGTATATCACTCAGTATTGGAGTTGTTAACTCTTATTTTTACTTGAACTTTTTTGATGGTACCTACTGTGTAGTTATGTGACATTCATTTTCATTTACTTCAGATTTTGTGTACTGCATTTATTCAAAAGCTCTACCTATAACACCACCCAAACTAACATTTTAAGAATCCATTCATAAAACATGTGTTATTACTGTTTTTTTTATCAACATGCAATAACAACTAACTCGTGCAAAGATTTATGTCATGTTTAAAAGTAAATCTAAGTTTTCTATTACATTGTGCTTTACATTGTTAAAGCCTGTTATTATTATTATTATTATTATTATTATTATTATTATTATTATTATTATTATTATTATTATTAATAAAAGTTGAAATGTAGTTTTACAACACCCTATAACACATGTATAGCAATGTAAAGTGTAATATTATGGGGTCTTTCATCATTTGAGTTATTCCAAGCAGATTGCTAATCCAGTAATCCTCAAACACCATGTTACAGCCATTTGCACATAACCTTTTAGTATGTGACATAACAGCAGGACACTCAGCTGGGTGTTAGAATAGTGACCAGAGAACTGGTTGGTCTTCAAAATCACTGTATGTATAGGGTTCCCTGTCTAGCTTATGGGGGACATTGTGGGACGCTATTTTGTCTGCATCTCATTATAATGCCATGAGAGGGAATTTCATCCTTCTGGCAGTGGTGAGACATTACAAGTTACAAACAGTTTTACTAACGCTGGGTCACTTTTGAATAACTTTTAAATAAAATGTACAGTATATTTTGAGCCTGGAGGAAGGGCTGCCCTGAGCCACGGATTTCCTGAGGTTTCCCCCTAAAAAATTAAAAATATGTGAGTAGGGTTTTTTTCCTTACCTGAGTGCTGAGTGGTTCGTATTTAATTCTGCGGGGTGAGTGGTCGGGTTGGAGAGGCTGGGCTCTCTCCCCAGTGCAGTCATGCTCTGGGGGACGGGCCGTGTCTCAGCTGCTGATTTTCATTAAATTCAATATTTGGGGGATAGGTGGCAGGGCGCCACTGTGGAGCGTGTTAATTATTTTTTATTCATTCATGGTTTGGCGGCCTCATCTTTTCAGGGGGAGGTGGCTCATATCCATTTTCTATCTGTGGCACTGGGATGCATGTAAGTGTTCATGTATTTCCAGCCGGCCTCGCGCAGGTAGCCATCAGGACGAGGCCTCCAGCCAGATTTATCTTTCACTCGGGCCCTGAGTGCCCACCACAGTCTTCGGGCCCGGAGCGCCCTCCACAGTTCATAAATCATCTGTAATTGCATCACTCATTCATTGCCATTCATTCATAGCAGATTCTCCGTGCTGAATTGTAAACTTGGTTGCTTTTCTGCAAAGAAAAATCCACCCCTAACCAATACGTCATCAGCAAGCGCATAAAAGCTCTGTGTGTTATTCTTTCATGTCGCTTCTTTTTGTTTCGGCCTCCATCCTCCCCAGCCACCACCTTGCAGCATGCCTTATTGAGGGGGGAGGTGGCTCACAGCCATTCTATTTTTTTTACACAGAATTGTGGGAGTCTGGAACCAGCGCCCCAGTAATGTTGTTGAAGCTGACACCCTAGGATCCTTCAAGAAGCTGCTTGATGAGATCAATAAGCTACTGACACCAAACGAGCAAGATGGGCCGAATGGCCTCCTCTCGTTTGTAAACTTTCTTATGTTCTTACCGTTTAAGCAATGTGTTTTGTTTTAAACCAGGGGTCACTAGTGGGGAGGTAAGTTTGATGCTTTTAACGCACAGGTGCAAAGTTTACCCTTGAATTGAAAGTGAAGTTAATCAGGTTGCTTTATCTGTCAACCCTTTAGTGGCTTTCTAATGCTTTCTTAGGGGCAGCTGAGAGTGACCCCCAGAGTATAAACAGTCTTCAAAAGTTTGTATTTATTTTGTAATGTATCGAAGTATGCATGTGCTTGCATTAAAGTAGGAGAACCTGAAGTATTGCAATGATACTTCATTTTACTTGCTGTGTGTAGAATCTGTGGCATTCCACAGCCAGAAAATGCCTGAATTCAAAATAAAAAAATAAATAAAAATAAATAAAAAACAAAATAAGGGATTCTGATAGCAGTAGAAATAAATGTCTTAAACCAGGGCCAAGCGAGGCTACTATTACCAAACACCTAAATTTAGACTGTTGTAGGTTACCCTGAAATAACTCTTATAGCTTTACAGAACATTTTCTCAAAATGTTCACTTCAATTAATCTATAGATATTCAGCATCTGATCCCTGTGACAGTAGCCTCTGGCTTCTTCTGGAGAGGGGAAGTGAGTGGAGTGTTGAATTATCTGACACATATCAAACAACAGAGAACTGAAGCTGGACAACGTTAATCAAAACTTTCTCATTTCCCACAGAATTAAGCATTAAATAATTAATTTTGCCACTACAGGCAGCTGTAAAAAAGGACTTGTGCCTTCCCACTGGTAAAAATGTGTCCTTGTCTAAAAGACTAGATTGATATATTTATTATTTATCAGATTAATCATGGCTAGAAACGTTATAGATTCAAGGCTGAGGCTCATTCAGTTACAGTTAGGGAGGTGTGGGGGCAGGTGGCAGTGATGATTGGGGGTGGGGGGATTCATTAAACACAAGAGGAACTGAACACATCAGCGCAATTGAAAGGGGGCAGTCTAGCCCCAAGCATTATATTTAAAAAGCTGTACAAAAAAAAAAAGTTGTCATTGATCTGACACCTCTGTGGAGGTCGTTATGGGTCCTGAGGTCATTTTTATTTCTGTTTGTGAAAGACTTGAAAGAGACCCAAAGGATGTGACTGAGAATATATTTTACAACAGCCTACAGTACACTCATTATTTCTAAAAACATCTGAGAAATAATGCAACAGAAGGATAATAGACCAATCCCAATTCTCATTAATATCTTTTTTGTATTTATTCTTTCAGTTTTTACTGTTTGGTCTAGTGATCAATATATAAGCAGCTAGAATACACTATGGGTTATGTCAGTTTGGTAACTACAATGTGTGTTTTGGAGAAGAGACCCGGGGTGACATCTTTTGAATTTCAAGTTCTGTATTGCATATTTATTGTCCCTTTTTTTCTGTTTCTACAGCTTTATTTCAGGGGTTTCAATGTTAATCTCAGGGACTTTTAAATATTTCCTTTAGGCTGTACTGTAAAGATAGGGGAAATCTTTACTGAACTAG
This sequence comes from Acipenser oxyrinchus oxyrinchus, assembly GCA_030684275.1. Classification (NCBI taxonomy): domain Eukaryota; kingdom Metazoa; phylum Chordata; class Actinopteri; order Acipenseriformes; family Acipenseridae; genus Acipenser; species Acipenser oxyrinchus. The sequence goes on from CM060250.1 coordinate 24,089,817, forward strand.
AAATCATTTCCATCCATTCATCCTTTTGTCAAGATCTAACCCAAGGCAAGCTCTGAACATTCAGGACTATGTCAGACTGAGTTATAGATTCACAATGACACCAGTTCAGTACAGATTTGGTTTTACTAAGGACTGTTGAGAGATGGCACTGAACACATTTAGCAGTACTGTATATTGTATGTGGATCTTGGTTTAAAAAAGATTGATTGACATTGCAGTTTGGGTGTAATTCTTTCCATTGGCTACTTTTTGGTGAATATGAGGGAAGAAAAATCTGGCAAACTCAGAGGCAGTATTCACATTTGCATCCACGTTATTTTATATCAGCCTAACATATCTACAATTGTATTGCTGAAGGATCAACAATACATCATTCTTAGATTAAAATAAGATGCATTTCCTGAATCATTACAGTACCGGTACATGAGAAAGGATTAGTTTGGGCTTAGACTTTCAGACCAGGTAGATAATGTAGCAATAAATCTTATCATTGTGTCAGACCAACACTTACTTAATGCTGAAGCACGCCTAGCAGCCTAAATCACAAAGGATTACATAGTCAAATTTGAGTGGGATTTTACATTAATAACATCCGATGTGGTTAAGAAACTGTCACATGCAGCACATCTGTATTACAATACTTCGGTTTTGTGCGTAAACCCTTTTGAGCTTGTAAATTAGCTCAGAGAATAACTTCTAAGCACCTATGAAATAGATTGGAAAGAGTGTTAAAGTGAAATGCTTCCCACAGTTTTATTGTATATCCATTTTTCTCAGCTGCCATTATCACAATTTGAACATTTAAAATGCTGTCTAGACAAAATTGAGCTAATGTTGCTTCTGTATTTTAATTCTTTACACAGTTCATGGTCACTCTTAAAGATTTATTTATTTATTTAATTTACAATACTTTCAGTCAATTTACATGTGGGATTACAGACTAAAGTGACTTTAAACCAATGATTTTGGCCTGACACAGACATAAAGTATTTCACATTTTAAATATTATCAATTGCAACACAGCTACACAGCTTTGTATATATGATGGACAGCCAAGGAATAAACAGTAAACTAACTAGAATGATTTTATCTGGTGGGTAAGAGCAGCAGTGCCAAAGGAACTCATGTTTAGTACTGTGGCACATGTCATGTGCTTGAGGCAATAAAATGATCAATTGTTTAAGTGAAATCCTCAGAACTGATGTTAAAAAAAAACATATTTGCTAACCGCGTTGTACTGTAGTATTGTGATCCTCTGGGACAAAATTACCAGCATTCAATATAATAATTTTAGCCAGAATGAAACCCTATAAATTACCAGAAACCGATTCGTCCTGATTGGGGGTGTGAGACACTACATGCTGCTGCCTCCTTGGCACTGACAGATACAAGTTTTGCAATAACTTAATATTGTGCAGGTTTATTTATATTAGGCATTTTGTTTGAGTAGATATCCAGCCTACTACTTACAGGAGTAAATGCAAATGAGTAGAAATGAGGCTGCCAGCAGTGCATCCCCAGTAACAAGGAGACAAGTGAGTAAAGGCTGCCCTTTACATCCTGCACTTGTGAAAAACTAAAATAAAACTAATGCTGAAATCAATAGACACAACTTCAATACCGAGATGTCACCCTGGTGATGGTTCGAGTTCACACGGGTCACAGGGAAGATGTTTCTCCACTGTGTAACATCGTTCCCATCAACTAAACAGCCTGGCACCTTACAGAGCGCCAGGGGGTCAAAGCACACCCTACACAGAACAGCCTTTTCAAAGAAGAACTGCAGATACAGTATCCTGAACCCTTTCACTTCTGTTAAAGGGTTTAACCCGCAATCTCTTTTATCCGAAAGTGTGTTTAAACCCACACGTATACACCAGTATATTCTTAGGGTAGGTACTTGGACAGTGCACATTAGTTGTTTAACAATGATATACAATTTAGAACTAGACAGCTTGGAACTAGGGGTCTTTCTAGTTTCTATTGATACATTTTAAATCACCAGAATGAGGGGTGGCAGGGTGGGTTAATGCACTAGAGTAGACTTTTTATATCTTAAGTTTTATCTGCAAAGATAAGTTTTTCTTAAAAGATGAAAATGTAACTTTTCCCTCACCCACTCAGGGTGTACTAATGGTTGACAACTATCCAGGACAGGCTTGGTATACAGTATTAGTAAGTGTGTGTGGGTGGGGGCATGGGGAGATTCAGGGAATTTCACATTGCCACAGCTTTTGCTACCACTGCTATGGAGTTCTAGAGGGATTTGGTCTTTGTTGATGCCAAACCAGCTCTCCTCAGTGTTTGACCCATTTATACTACATGATCCAATATCATTTTGGGGGAACATTTACTTGCAGTAATTGAAAGACATAAATTGACCACAATTTAGAACTTCCTTCTAAAAAGTGTGTCCTTTTTCATCTAAATGTATCCAATTCAAGATGCTAATTTTTTTATTAAAAACACTCCTATGAGTTGTTGGATTAATGCTACTTTTTGGGAGTGTCCCATATGATATAAATTAAATAGAGATTAAGTTAAATTAAATGTCTGTGTTTGTGTAAAAAAAAATTATATATATATATATATATATTATATATATATATATATATATATATATATATATATATATATATATATATATATATGACGGCTTGGAAATATAACAACCTGATTGGTTAAACAGCATCACATGATCATGCGTAAATACTGCGTATAGCATGGCTTGCATACTAATGAGCCGCTTCACACTGAATAAATCACTATGCACCACTGCATTCTAAATTCCATGACAAACTGCCATTTTATTTGTTATTAGTTACAAAACCACTGCAAAAAATAAGTGACATTCCATCTATTTTCTTTAATATACTTGGGGTTTAAGAAAAAAATCTGGACATTCATTTTAAGGAAATAAGTTAAAAAAATATATATATATCAACAACATAAGGGAATTTTATGCCAGTGCAAGAAGTTCAGCTGAGGACCAGTATTCAGTCTCCAGTTTTATAACGCTGAGCTGGACTAAATACATATTTTAACAGTAGAAGTTTTAACATCTCTGCTGGCAGCGAGTTTAAAAACAACAAGGACGTATTCCTGTTAGTCATGAAAACTTTTTGAAAAGCAGGTAAAGACAGGCCAGACACCACCCCCCGAATTACCGGCCTGGATTTTAAGCGTCTGCGGGAAAGTGAGGCACTGTCCCCTGACACCGCGGTCGGCTTGGTGCGTAAAGTCTGCCTTGATCTTCAACTTAATCTGGCACAACTTGGACACAAAGGTGTCCGACAACTAACAAAAACATCTTTTGAGATCCAAAAGGATGAAAACGGACTTGAATATGTGTGCCTTGCATATAATGAATATACAAAATCACCTGATACAGATAGTTTCAGCATCCATGACAGCTTTTCCCCTTACTTCCCTCGGTGTCATTTGAAACTCCGCTCATCATCAGCATGTTTTCAGTCCTCTAGTAGTTTCTATTGAGATGCCACATTCGATGCAGAAATTCACAATAAACGGACATGT
>CM060250.1:24095853-24155853 GCA_030684275.1 Acipenser oxyrinchus oxyrinchus
TCCCTGTGAAAATGTATAACAGGATTTTAAAAGGAAGTAAGAATGAAAGTAAAGAGAAAGAAAAGGATACAAGGATCAGTGAGGGCAACTGCCCAGCCTGACCTCAATATTGTTTTGTTTTATGCAAGCTGTGTTTTTGTACATCTTTTTTATTTATTTCTGCTGCAATAAAAAATGGCGCACCAGTGCTTTTTTCACCCGCAAGTACCTGCCTGTGTTTCTCTGTGAACTTCCTGGTCTGGGAACGTCACTACTCAGCCATTTCAGAGAAGTGTGAATTCATTATTTATAGGTTTTAATTTACTAGTACACTTTTATGCAAATCATTTCGTAAAAAAAAAAAAAAAAATGAATTACATTTTCTTGATTTCTGGATCTCACTGGACACACATATATATTTCGTCAACAGAAGAGAAGATATTGTTTTCTTTAGTAGTTTTCCCATTTCTGGCACTGATCACTGAACAGTATAGATATTATAACCATCTTTTGGGAATCTGGGCATTTGATAGATTCTGTAACATGTGGAAGCTGTGTTTATTTATTTTTTTCTTTGTTTTGTTTTTATTGGTTTTGTTTTGTTCCTTGAATATAATGGAAAAAAGGCTGTCAAAAGAAGCCCACAAGTGTTATTTATGTTTGCATGAAAGACAACAAAAAAATCCATTCTCAGTTCTTGTGTATTATATTTTACTATTAAACTTAAGCATTGTCAGTTTGGTTAACTGCTTTTTACCGCCTACCTGAAAATAACACTACACCAGTCTTCTTTCATGAATTGATGTTGCTCTGTGAAAATTTGTCCATATGAAGAAACACGTTTTTAAGCATCCACAGAATTGGTAACAACTGACAAATATATTTGAGCCTTTCTTGCTAAATTGGGAAATAGTTCTTCTGCATTTCTCCAAAATTCAGTCAAAGGAATTCCACTACTGTTTTCTTTTGCATATAGTTGATATCCCTCTATGTCTAATTTATAGTAAACACCACATTTAACGGGAGGGGTTCTTTATGCAAGCTACAAACATGTTGTGAGTCTAAAATCCTTACTGCCTTCAGAAACTTGTGAGCTGGTTAAATAAAACTTGGTTCTATTCTGCATTGATCAGGGTTGTGGTAACTCGTCAAATTTTCAAAAACTAAGTGGAATGTTTTAACAACACTGTTTGTTTAATCTGCCATCTGTGCTGTGCAACTCTTATGCCAGTGCTCGGTATATATTTATTAATTCTGCAACCTAATTATATGTTTGATGAAATCTAACATTACGGCTTTTAAAATAAGTTATACCCAGCAGTGTGCAGCACACCAGGTGGATATTGCTGCATGCGATCTCTCAATGAAATGCTTTTTGAGTTAGTTGGTGCATCTATTTGTTCTAAAACAGCAAGTCTCGAGGTAAGCTTTTTCTTTAAATGCATCAGTTTCTAGAATGGCAATAATTGTCCCTCATAATTAGGGGGTGTTTTCTAATTAGCCAGAATTGAATGGGCTGATTACTTAATTATTCTTTTGATCAGTTTAGCTGGAGTGACTACATGGACATCTTGAGGCTTAGGACTGAATTGCAGGTTAGTCATGTCGTTCTAATTCTCCCGTGAATTTCACAGGGTCCTACCCATATGTGCAGTTTTTAAGAAACATGCACACTCTTGGTTTGTATGGCTCACTTCCAGGTAGTATGTTACTCCAGTACTTCCTAGGTCATTTCACCTGATTTCAGCAATGTGTTCGGGGGCAAATCATGTCCCTGGTTAACGTAATTATAGCTAAAAAAATAATTCCATACATCTTATCTGTTTTCCATTTCCATTAGCTCCATTTCAATGCATGATATCTTGTACTACTTTAGGTTTAATGAAGCTATCATATTCTGTGTCTTATTCTCCTGTTATTTGTCTGTGCTTGTACTTCCTGGGTCATTTCACCTCAGAAGTATCTTTTGTGTCAAAGCATGTTATTGGCTGAAAGCATGTCAGTAAACAGGAGAAGCATCTGATTGGTTGTTGACAGGGAAGAAGCCATTGAAGGGGTGGGAACAAATGTACCCTCCAGGTGAAATGACCCAGGAAGTCCAGTCCAGTCTAAAAGCATGGTTTGCAAACAGAGATTTATTTAACCTGGACAAGTACCAGATAATATGTTTTACAAGGAAAATACCTGAACTGCACATTTGAGACTTATATAAATCAATGGATGTGCAAAGAAATGCATGTTTGCTATAACATGTGTTTCTTTAAAAACTGTGCATGCTATTGTCCCTTTAAACAGAAACATATTAAGGTAATCAGAGCACTTGAATAGTACTGCAGCCTCTAACCCAAACACATTGACCAAAACAGGGAGTTATGCAGAACAGATTTACAGAGGGTGTGATTGCTTTTTAAGGAACACCCCCTTCCTAAAAATGTTTCCCATTCACTTTGATGTAAAGGGAGGGTGAACTTGAAATAAATAAGTATGTGTATTATAGTTCATTCATACAATCCAGCTTTTCATTAAGCAAAATACAACAAGAAACTTACTTAAAAAAAAAAAACACGGCTTCTGCGAGAAGACCAATGTAACTCAAACTACACTGTGACCCAAAATAGTCACGTAAATATTATATAGCAGTAAATTGTCAGTGACTTAATACTCCCCCACTGGCTCGGGTGAGCAGGGTCCCAGCTATTCAGATGGCTTTTCTGTGCATTCAAAATCTTACCCTTCAGGGATCCAAACAACTGAAAAAAATGTACAGCACTGAAAATGTTCAGATTGAAGTGGAGTGTGTCCCATTCAATAGAATCTTGCTTCTTTCATCTTCAACCTGAAGACCCCATAAAGGACATGTATATTTAAAATGTAGAGCATATTCGTCAAACATTCATTGAGTAGAAATGTTATCTACATGAGTGAGGATGGCCAAATAACACACAAGACTGGAAGGGGTCCAGTTTGGTGCTTGCAGGGAATCAAGAGTGATAAGCTGTGATGTCACAGTGCAGTTTCCACAAGGGTCTGTGGGCTCAGTTATCAGTTTGTCTGTTAGAAATCTAATCGGAAGCACTGTCCACAATACTGCAACTGTGATCAAGCTACCAAGTCAGCCTTACATTTAGTGCAGAATAATGATCAGTATAGTTTAGTGTATTCTTCATGAATTGGGTTACTGTAAAAAAAAATTAATTACTGTAAAAAAATAATTAAACAAGCTTAAAAGTTCAATAACAAACAGAATTCATAATGAGTAATGAAATTGATTGATCTTAGATATTAATATTGATGTAGTAAAAAAATTGATGAAGTAACTGTATAGTCTGTGCTGCTCTGCTGTATATCATAGTTAGGGCTTCTGTTTTTCGGGTTTTATTATATTTTTCGGTGCTTATTTTTAGCTATTTTCGAGTTTTATGTAAATCGTTTTTTTCGGGGCTTTCGTTTTTGATATACTGTATGAAATTAGTGTTTTCGGTTACTTTACAAAATGCTTGAGTGTTTTTTGTGTGTGTGTGTGTGTGTGTCAAAATATGTATAGTAACTCGACAGTACTTGCACACTTAAGTTGTACCTTCTTTCCTTTGCTGTCTTCCACAACGAAATCCCAATGGTCACGGGCACATTCTTCTGGGGGTTTTGTGTGTAGGCATTTTTGTACATTTCGCAACAATTCTGTTTTAAATCCTCAGTGTCTTAACTGTAATACAGCTTTAAATCCTGCTAACAAGCCTCCATCCTGATTGTAATCTCATTTTAAATCTCGCAAGCGGAATATCCAATAGAAATGTAGGAATGTGCTGTCACTCAGTAGTTGGGGCGGGTTTAAAGTATTTGGAACTAATCAATGATAGAAACAAGTCAGGAAGGCGGGACACTGCCCAGCAGCACTGGGAAATGTATTTATTATTATTTTTGTAGTAGGTTTTATTTTTTTAAATGTGAAAAGGGTAAAGTCAACGTGAATAGATTAACCATTTCCACAGTTTCTATGGTGTTTATTGGCTATCCACCGATTTCATTTGTATCGGGGGTGTTTTATCGGGTTTTATTGGTTAAAACCGAAAATCAGAAGCCCTAATCATAGTTATCTATACATATCATATAAATAACAACATATGTCTACATATTTCTGAAATATGTAATTTTATGCATTTTTATATAGTGGCATATAGTGGGACTGTTTTGAATGTGTTTTTTATAGCTTTACTCTGAAGAACATGGAAAGATATATACACTGGGATTCAGCACAGTGGTTATATACTCTATAAATACTATAATTGTAGCCAATTTCCTTTACAAATGTCACAGAATCTTGACTCAAACCACTCCTTCAACAGTCATGTAGGTTACAAACGCTTCACATTTGTAGGCTGATTAAAGAGTCTTCTGCTATGCAAACTTGGGAGATTTGCAAACTACACATAGCATCAAGTTTACAGTTTACCTGGAAGTAGTAAGGGCCATGTGTGGCCTATAAGCTGTATTATGTGAGCCGCATGGCTAAGCCAACCACATTTCCACCTTACAGGTTCCAATAAACCATGCGTTAATGCCTCTTTCATGCTATACAATGTAATTCTGAAATTCAACTGAAGGCGCTCATTAAAAAAGAAAAAAAAAACCACTTATGTTGCAGCAGGGCTGAGCCTAATGTGTTCTATTACATCTTCCATTAAGCCAGCAGGACACTAAATTAAAAACTAATTTAAACAGTGGCTTCTGAATAGATTCAGCAGGAGTCTCTGCAGTTGTTAGCAGAGATGAAATGCGGATGTGTACAGTGAAGAACTTTAAAAATTGCTTGAGTGTCCCCAGGCTAAAGGTAAATCAGAAAGTTCTTTAAGAACATTTAATTTCTGCCACATTTTAAAGGTCAAAACACAGCTCAAAAAAAAGACAAATATCTAAACGTGAGACCTTCAAATCTCTGTACTTGTTTGTTTAAACAGCACTATCGTCAAGAGGGTTTCATCTACATTATGAAGTTAGCAAAGTATTACTGTAAATACCAGAAAACACAAAAGGAAACGAGTTGCTCCTGTCATGTTAACTGTATGTGTCTTACATTTTAACACAAAAATAACTTTTCTTTCTTTCTGACCTACCTGTCTGCTACACAGGTTCACAGGGGAGTGAACTGGTTTCTGAATATGCATTCACTAGTTGTTCACCCAATGACACCAATTGCAAACAGTTTGGATAACAATTGGTGCCATCAGAGAAATAACCAGTGAATAAAACAATGCCATAGTGCAATATTTGAAAAACAAAATAATATCCTAAAGCAGTTCACAATTAGTAGATGTTGTCCATCATATCTATCATAATCTAAACAGTAACAGTAACAATACCTCAAACAACAACTCTACTCACTAAGCCACAGAGCAGCATGTGACGAGTCATACGCACATTTTGATGACAGAAAATAATATTCATATTGAGGTACCCCATTGTACATCTTGTATCCCCTGGGCAACTGGGCACTTAGTTTGAATGCAAACAATAGATGCTGTGCCATTGACAAGAATTGTTAAACAAAATAAAAAATCACATCAATATATGAACAAAAATATCAACACAATCATGATTATGTTGAAAGAAATGATGGGAATACATTAAATGACAACTGTAAGTAATGCTTGTGGTAAACTTTGTAGCCTCTTCATTAACACATTAGCTAGTTACACTGTTATACTGGACTTCCTGAGGGATCCGGCGAATCTTATACAGACTCGGGAGAGGTTTTCCTTTCCCAGCCTCAGGTCCGTTCCAGGCTACAGGCACCTGTGTTCACTTTTGACACCAAGTGTAGCATAATTTCCAGTGTGTGTTGACATTTCCTACACAGATTCCAGGGAGAATGACAGAACAAGGTAGGACATGGTCACTTGTGCTCAAAAGCGCCCACATATTAACCGGTCTACAAAAGAACCTGGCTGTCTGCAAGAGCTGTTACTGTACCTGGTATTTACCTCGTGCATTAGACCGTTTACACCACAAGGGTTAATCCAATATGAACTCCTCTTACACTGTGACACATTTGGATCTTGAACCATGAATGTGGTTGTATATAATTTTATTTGAACTCCTTAGTTTGGAATTAAATTGGTCTGATGGTCCAGTCAAAGACAAGTATTATTATTCTCATACTAACCAGCATCAACAGACTATTTCCATTGACATTTCCCATATTGCAGTGCCCCTGTTGTCTGTTAGCGTCTTTATTGCCCAGTCACTGGTAAAGAATCTTTGGGTGTAAGAAGGCACAGCAAGTCACTGTATCACCAAGAACATCATGTACACTGCATAATTAGATGTTGAACTAATGGTACTATATAGTTTTAATAAGTAATTTTAGCCAATAACTGGAATTGAAGCAAAACATTACTGGTATGTGCCAAACGTGTGTGTAGGCATGTATGCAAAATAAAAACAAATAATAACAAGAGTGGAGAAATGCATAAAATCATTAATTGGGTCACAATTTATTTTGGTAACACTTTAGTTTAGGGATCCAATATAAGTGATTATGAACATTCTATAAACATGTTATTAATTATGCTAGTAACAATTATTGAATATGAATAGACATAATAAGAGTATTATTGCGCAGTTTGTCATTGTTTTTTGCGCTATTGTTTATAATCGCTTATAACAGATATAGTCTGGTTGTCTTTCTATGCCTGTGTGTCTGTCTGTCTCTATATGTCCGTCTCACCAATTGTATGGGGGTGTTTTGTTTTTGCAATACAGTTATTATACACTTTTGCCATTGTTTTGTTTTTGCTATTATTTATAACCACTTATAACGTATCCCTAAAATAAAGTGTTACCAATTTTATTTTCTCATTATTATTATTTTTTTTTGTGACACAACATAAATTGCTTTAAAATAATTCCTAACTGTTTGCACAGCTTTTCAAATATGGATTAATTTAACCCCTTTTATGATTTTCTTTTTTTTTTTTGTCACAGCTCTCAATTCTCCATCATTTTGTAAATGCACCAGTGCACCTCACACTCTAGTAATACGGGACCCCATCACAATTCATTCTCTATGCTCAGGCTGAGCATCGGGCTTGGCACCCTCAAACCATTCAATTGGGACAAACACATATACAATGCTGATTGGATTAAGGGCCACTGAGCAAAGACTGTCAACAATACAGCGGGTTGGTGATCCCGATTACTGCCCTCTAGGGATTAGGCAAAGAACTGAAACTCATCCCAAGTGTGATTTGCTTTTTACCCAGGCCTCTTGAGATGGAACGCAGGTGCATTAATATACCACCTATTACTTTTAAAAGTGAAATTGTTATCTGAAGAATTGTGTCCAATAAAGACGTGGTATTTAAATATATTAGTCCTTGTTTGTAATGCTCATATTATTCTTAGTAATTTGTTTACCATTTTAAAACATTCATGGGAAAAGGTTGGTTGTTTTATTCAATGGCATAAAAGCTTATTGAATCAGCATCTGAATAGCAGTTAGCAGAGATGAAATGTGGATGTGTACAGTGAAGAAGTTAAAACATTTCTTGAGTGTTCCCAGTACAACTAACAATGAAGCTACATTTCTATCAGAACTATAGGAATCTTCACAACGGCATTCTCTTTGTATCTATGGCGATGCTTCCCTGTAATTTAGTTACTGTAGTTTACCATTCAAATGTTCAGACCTTGTTCTGTTGCCCTTGCAGGCTTCTCTTTAATTCATTGCATTCCTTCCTTTTTTCTGTTTAGTTCTTTACTGTTCACCTACTTATAATCTTCCAGTTACTTTCATGAGCATGTGCAATAATTCTCTCCCCCATGCTTTATCGCCTTGTTCCTACAAGCCGCTTTGAATAAAGAAGTCATTATTTCTGAGTCCACAATGGGTCCAGACATCCACATTCAAGATTTTTCTATACATGATATATTGATCAATCCTCAATGACTAATAGCATTCTAATGAAAAGAGCTCATAGAAGTTAATGTATCTGCCCATGCAAACTGCAAATGAAGCATTCAGTGGCACAAAAGGTCTGGTCCTGTGAATTATAATTAGTCCTTACAGCAATAAAAGTCAAGAGGTCTTTTTCTAAATGTTATTTACTGCAAATGAAGACACTCCATGGGCCTGAAAGTACAATTCTAAAAATAAATAAAGAAATGAATATAAAAACTGTGATATTTATAATTTATTATTATTATTATTATTATTATTATTATTATTATTATTATTATTATTATTATTATTAGTCTTTTTTTTTCACTCAAGTGCGGCAAATCTTTGTAACTCTTCATCCTAAAGTTCACATTAGATACATTGAGACCATACCAATACTGCATGTATATTTGTATGAGATATATAAATGTATTTGAATGACACAATTTGACCTTTTTATTTTCTTTAATTTTTTAAAATTTATTTTATTTTATTTGGATGAATCATACTAGATGACTCAGATTTTCTTAATTTTTTTATGAAAGGGAAATCTGTTGTTGTTTTGGATTCTTAGCTACTAAAAAAGATGTCGCAATGTGAGAGATTTCTGTCGCAATGGGAGAGGCTTTCTGTCACAATGGGAGAGGTTTCTGTCACAGATTTCAGTGAGCAGGCAATCGTGTTTGTATGAATTTTTAATACTGAGTAATAAGCTGTGGACATCACTCTGTGTTAAATTAAAATTCTACTGATAGAAAAGAAATATGTGTTGAGACTTTTATGAGCACAGTTAACCTAAGGCTTTAGATGATGGAAAGAAAAAATTGCAGCTTAAAGCAATCTTAACCCCTTCAAGAGGGGTTTTTGTACACTAGTGTATTTGCTGTTTGACCACTTTTTATATTTCTTTATTTCTGAAAAGGAGTGTACATACATGTGAATTAGCAGTGGAAAAATGTGACGGTTATTACTATACAGTTACTTAAAAGTATTGAAGATTATTATGTTATTCTTATGTATGATGTATTATGTATCATGTTTGGGCATATTTTTTTCTTCAAGGAGAAACAGCGAAGCAATTAAATTAACAACAGGAATTATTTCTTAACCATTTTAGTACATTAATATGGGGGCAAACTTTCTACTGCTGCAAAGGGAATATTTTTTTTAACTTATTACATATTGTATGAATTAAACCTTTTGTATTTAAAAATATATACTGTATATATTAACATGAAAACAAAATTAATTGAAGTAAAACAAAAATAAAAAAGCACTTTGCTGTAGAGATTTCAAAGCTTAAACTGGTACCCATAAACCTTGTATCACTCCCTTGCCTGTGCTCCTTTGAAAGTTAACACAAAAAGATGTCCCTGTCATTTCTGACACCTGCACTGCCTTCCCAATACATACTAGTGACATTCTTTACCCTAAGCATTGCTACAGGACCCAATCTTTGATAGATACCCACTTTCCCCTCAATTGCCAAATAGTTAGACCATTTAAGTCCATTATCTTCCAGCCTACTTTCTTTGAATACTCAGACAGAACAAATTCTTTTGTGAAATAAATAAAATAGGCAATGGATGTTTGTGTTTCTCTTTCTATGTATGTTGGCGGCAGAGCACAGTTCAACAGCAGGCAGGCTCTTTATTTGCAGCAGCAGTAGGTTCACAGCAAGTAACACAGCACACGATTCTCCACTCTCTGAATCCACACACACACTCACACACCTGAAGCACCCTCTTTTATCCCACCTCAGACACAGACACAGAAAACACAAAGTTACAACTATATGAGGCTGTTGCAGGATGGCTGATGTGGTGACGTGTGTGACGTCAGGTTCCAGGAAAGCAGTACATCAAAGGCAGAATGCGGGGCAAAACACAAATAAAAGGGCACAAGGGCCAAACACAAGAAAGCTACAATACTGGAAATAAACAGAACGAATACCTTAACACAGGGGTGGCCAACCCTGGACCCTGGTCCTGGAGAGCCACAATCCAGCAGGTTTTATATGCAACCCTTAATCATCAATTTCTAAAGACTTGAAACAATTTCATTTTGACTAGTTAAGCAGGTAATTTGTTCAATTAAGTAATTTAGAGATAATTTGGAAGAAAAACCTGAACACCCTGCAGCTCTCATGGCCCAGAGCTGACCACTCCTGATTTAATTGAACACTTTAATTTGAAAGTGATGATTAAGGGTTACCTATAAAACCTGCTGGATTGTGGCTCTCCAGGACCAGGGTTGGCCACCCCTGCCTTAACAAAACAAAGGAAGCAGTCGTTTTCTCTCACTGTTGTCTATCTCCTCCAAACTCTGTATCTGTATCTGTATCTGTATCTGTATCTGTATCTGTATCTGTATCTGTATCTGTATCTGTATCTGTATCTGTTCCTTCTCCTAACTCCAACCCAACAATGAGCCTGGAGCTGGGCTTATATAGCAGGTGGTTAGGAGTTAATTGCACAATTAACAATCAATAAACTCCTGACCACCTGCACCTGAACAATCATCCCTGGATGGGAATTAACCCCATCCTAGCCAAACACTATTACAACTGCATTTGAACCAATACACAGCCGTTTTTCAAAACAGAAGAATATAGAAAATACAATCAATAACAGCACATCATAATACAAATATATAGGGAGAAGCGGGCACCCCGTCACAGAGGCTTAGACCAATCACCGCCCACTGACCTTTAACCAACAACAATGTAATAAATGATCATATTCCTCACCCAATCAGAGTCATGTACAGCCACATGAGGTTCATGTGAACAGCACCTGGTGACCCCCGTGTAGACTGTCTGATCCAGCGCCAAGTCCCAGCACCCTGCCACATGGTGCAAGAAATCAAGTCCCGCAAGTTAACAGGTCCAGCATGCAATACAGCCACAGACAAAAGCCGCCACTACAATATGATACATTTAGTTTTTTTGTTTTTTTTTTTCCTTTGGGAAACACAGGCACAACTCTACATATTTTGTGAATATAATTAAATAAAAATAAAATTGTAGTACTGCACCGTCCTGATATTTAATACAACACTACCCTTCTAGCAACTTTTTTTTAGTGGTGCACTATTCCAAGCATAATTTGACACATTAACCTAGCTGACTTTTAAGTTTATTATCCTAGATTTAGCAAGTTTTTTTTAGGTCTAATTGTCATATTTACATGACTCTGATTGCAAAATTAGTTTATGATAGTAGTAGCCTGCAGCATTCTGTGGATGTATAAGTTATTTTGATGACGTCACGGCCACGCATGGTGGCCGCAAAGAAAATATTTTATCCCTAAAATGGCAGTCGAATACACTGGATAAAGACTCACAAAAATCCACTTGTAATAATTAATAATGGGTTTAACAAACATCTTATTTGAGATTTGAAAAAAGGAGAAAAACAAGACACTGAATTCATTATAGATATTCTCCCGAACAAAATGATATGCAGGGTGCTACAATAAATGTTCATGTTTTTGGTTTGCTCTTTGATAGAGAACGCCTCCAGTCCCATTGGGGGACTACTCCAGCTGTCGAGTGACAGCTAGACAAAAAAATATATATTTAGCACCCTCAAAACAAGCGTGCCAACAAAAACGGGTAATTAACACATTTAAACAAAAAGAACCAGTTAAAGGACTGTAAACGAAATGTTCAATTTAAAAGGGAACCAAAATAAACCATGCAGAGCACGCGATTTCGAGCCCACTGGTTGACACAGAATGGCTCCAGTAGCTTTGGAGTTTGGCCTATGGCCTTGTCCATAGGAGCTTGTTAACCGCCCCTATGCCAGCAGAATATGTGATACCTAAAACAAGAATTTACTACTAACTAATGCCGATGGGCAGGATGAGTGGCCTCGGGCCACCTTCCCCCAAAAAGGACGAGGGGTTCGTCTGGAGCAGCAGTCGGGAGCATTGATAGGTAGCTGAATAGAGCAGAAAAGGGACAAATAACGTAATTAGTTTTAAATAAATAAACATGTACTCCCTTTCTTTGAATGTTTCAAAAACCAAAAAAAGTTTGAGATTGCTGATGCAGAGGTCCATAGATGGATGGAAGGACTGATTCTGGGAGGTAATGTCATCGCACAGGAGGCAAACATTGCTTCTAAAAGGATGTCCTTGTAGGGGGAGAAGCATCCTGTGTGCAGAGTGTTGATGAGGGACTCCAGGATTTCCTTAGTGATGGGCAGTTTGGTAGACAAAGGATTGGGAGTAGATTTTTGAATGCCCCACAGTATCATTTGTATCCAGGGTAGAGAAGTTAAAGGGGGAAAGTTAACTGCGAGTAAATGAAAGTGGTATTGTAAGCCTGATAAGTAGTGATGTATTGTGGAGCGAGACAGTTTGCATTGGTTAAAACAAAAAGTAATTCATTCTATTATAGAGTTTTCTGTAGATGACAAAAAGTTGAAATAAGATTGAGAACAGAATCTGATGAACATCCTGAACTGCAAGATGCTTGAGTGCTTTGGGAAACTGAGTCAGCCATTAGTTTGAATGCAGGATCAGAAACGTGTGTCGCAGAATTGGGAGGCTGAATCAGTACAGAATGAGATCCTTGAATTGAGGGCATGGAACAGGCAGGGGGTCCCCTTCTGGAAACAGCGAATTCAATTTCTGAAAATTAAAGTGAGCTAATGGGTCAGCGATAACATTCTTTACACCTGGTATGTGGGAGGCCTTGATTCTGAAGTTACCTAACACTGAAACCCAAGTGAGTTTTCGCATAAGCTTCATAATAGCAGGGGATGAGGATCTGCCTTTATTAATTATTGACACTGTAGTTAGGTTATCTAAAACTCTGTTATCATACACTTCAAGGGAAGAATGTTACAAAAGGACGAGATTAACGTCCTCACCTTCCTGGATTTGCACTCTAAATTTACTGGAAACTAGGGACAGATGGCAACAGAAAAGCTGAAGATTGAAAGTCGCCGTTGCAGATTGCTGTGGAAAGGTTGAATGAGGGAGGGGCACTGGTAGAATTGTTGGAACCAGACGGGGTATTTGCAAACGGAATTACTGTAGACTGGATAGCACCGACAACACCAAAACTGTGAGTGGGCTGAGATGATTTGCAGGTCTCAATAGTAGAAAGGCACATATCTAAACCAGAAATAGTGGTTTGGAAATGTCGGCGGGGGAGTCGGTATGACAATTTGGGAGAATCCGAACTTGATTGAGGATATCTGTGGCGATAGTGAAGCAGCTGGATTAGTAGCTTTGGACGTGGAAGGGTCGGAAAGAAGCGGCAAAGCAATAAGAGCCTTACGGGAAGCGCCAGTGTTGTAGGATACTTTCCTTTTGAACAACATATTCAAAACATGAGGAATTAATCAAGATTTGTATCTTTTATCGGAATCCTGACGGGAAGCCAGCCTCGGATTTTTCTGCTTACCGGGTCTTGGAGATGGAGATAAAGCATTCTCGGCCTTGGGAACGCTAAGTTTAACACTTGGAGGAGTCACCATTATCCGAGTCAAAGACACCAACAAAAGAACCTGACAAGAGGGCATAGACAACAGGGCATTTATAGGACTGATGATTGCGTTATTGATTAATGGGTGGATTCTCCTATTCAGAAAAACAACAAGTTTCCAAAGGATGTAGTAACATGTTACGTTGCAAGAACTGTGACAGTTTGTAATGAATGATCCCTACTGACCAAATAGGCACACTGTATGTGTGCATAAAAGACATGACTACAAACCCTGCTAGGGAGGATTCCCCTTTAGCGAAACTGTAGCGTGTCTGCCTTCAGTGCCGAGAGTCAGCAGATCAAATCCAGACCGCAGTGAGTGTAAATTACTAATTAAATAAATAAATAAATAATAATAATAATAATAATAAGCATTACAAGTTCCTTACTGTCTGTAAGTTGCACTCATGGCCGCAACTAGCTATGAGGACACTGAGGTTGTGACTCAGTTGTTTTTTGCATCATCAATGCTGATGCTCTGTAAAAATTCTGGTAAAGTACAAGACTCCTTAATTTTCTCTGTTGGTTTGCCATGTAACATAGATTTGAATAGTAAATACCAAACAGTCATATAAATATTGCCAGCTATAGCTTGAAACCTAAGTTTGACCTCTGGTTATGGCCCTGGTTGTACTCCTTGTTTTTTATTAACAAAGTTTGTACAATAGATGGGGTAATGTCCACCTGGATAGTTGTGTTGCCTTGCTGTTGATTAATAGGCATGTTTTCAATAAACTCGCTTCCATTTAACAGTGTCTTCACTTCAATTGCCATGATAGATTTTTGGTTTTGGTCAAGAAAGACGTCTGGTAACGTGAGGTAAGTGAGACGCTCTTCTCTTCTTTCAGTGGCAAATTATTTTCTGTTGCACTTTTTTTTTTTTACTTTTGAATGCATTAGCAGGAGATTCAAATAATGTGAATTATTAACATGTTATGCTATTCATAAAACTTTTAATTCTTCAAAAGTGGTTCATATGATTAAATCCAATATATTAATCTTAATGTTCTTTATACATTTACCCATAACCAGTGGTGTAGTGGTAAATAAAAAAGTGGGTAAACTCCCGTTTAGTGGAGTTGAACAGATAGATTGAACAGATAAACATGAACAGATACATTTTTATTGGCCCTCAGCCAACCACAGCCCCTCCATACAGTTCTTTCTCATGGTGCGCTTCACGACAGTTCTGTGAGCGTCCTTTCGCGGGCTAGGATGAAGAGTTCTAGCACCGACCTGCAGGTCCAGTGTGCCTAACAACAGAACATTAACAGAACATAAACAACCAATCACAGAACACTCACACACACACACACACACACACACACACACACACAAACAGAACACGCCCCCCTGCTTGCGCCACAGTTCTGAATGACAGCTCTCAGCTGTCAGACAGATGCTCACCGTTAAAAAAAAACAGGATTTGCATATCACAGGAGAGTAGAAATGAGTAAACTCTGTATCTCTTATATGAGAAATGGGTAGATGCTATATTGACCAAATTAAAAGTGGGTATACGCCATTTACCTGCGTATACCCTCGACTACACCCATAACTATAGATTAACCGGCTATTCTATAAATTAACCAATTTTATAAACTGTAGTTTGTAAAAATGGTAGTAAGTTTATACATTTACTGGTTACTTCATACATTTCCCGATTGATGTGGTTATTTTATAAATTGACTGATCATCGGCTTAACGTTATAACTATAACTATATATATATATATATATATATATATATATATATATATATATATATATATATATATATATATATATATATATATTATTGTTTTATAAAACTTTATTATGCAGATACAATATTAATAGGCTTGCTACTTTTCGATGTTAATCGGTAAAGCTTGTTAAACGTCGAATTCCCAAAAAATGAGTTTGACTGAAATAAATTTATATTGCATAAACATCGGTAAACCCACTCGCTATTTTTTGTTTTCGTACCAAAAATAACAATTTAGAAATCATAGTTTGTTTAGTTTTTACACTTACTGTCTGTCCCGTCTCTGTTCCACTCTGAATGGCTAGGGGTCGCTGTCAGTCATCTCAGTGATCTGTTAGTATAGTTTCACTGTCACTGTCATTTCACCCAGTTCTGACAGATCTTATTGACTGAAGCAGCGCCAGAATGCTCTCATTCGTTTAAATGACAGTCAATCATCAAGACCTGTACAGCTCAAGCGCCTGTCATTCAAAGCGCCTACTTTTGAAATTAGCAGGTTAAGGTGTAGGTAGGCTTTTGCTACGTATATGGTGACAGTTACTAGTTTGATTTGAAAATGGGGCGCAAGAGGAAAACACTTAATGAGTATTGTGCACAATCTCCTGACCGGCGTCTCCACGGCAGGACGAAGCGGCCCGTCTGCCTTACCTTCCAGTGACTCCAGCTGTGCTGTTCTGTGTTATTTTTACTCTTAAATTTACACTATAAACATTTGTGTAATACACTTTTATATGCGTTTTCTATGGTTTATTTGAGACATTTTTTTAAATTTGTGTAGGATCTTTATCTTTACATTTGCTGCGACCAAATGTTTCAATTAGAATGTTGGTAACCATGGTTTTGTTGCATGTTGATTATGATAAAGGGGCTTTGCTAAATAAGACATTTCTCAATGGCATGAAAAGTCTGTGGTTTTTTTGTTGTTTTTTTTAAAGCATAAAGGTCGATTTCACCCATTCTCTACTTGAATTGAAAAATAAAGATGGAAAAAAACAAGTACATTTTTTCTAAAATAAACGTCGATATTAATCGTTGATTTGTCAAAAAAATAAAAATCGAATAGTAGTAAGCCTAAATATTAACAAAGTGCTTATGATCTGTTAATGTGTTAATATATTAATTCTTTGGACACCAATAAAAGGACTGGCTGGATCTGGATGACAGCAAGTGCTCTAATTTCCCTGCATAGAAGTCATGTTTATCATTTGGTTAAATATAAGGGCCTGAAAACCACCTACTGAAACATTTGTGAACAAACACTTCTCGTTTAATCCTTTATCCATCATAGGAGGAGGCAGCAAGCATTGATGACTTTGGACAGTTCAAAACATAAAAAAGCTCTATGAATCAACCAGGGTGAAGATGAGGGTGTTTTCTGTAGTTATTTCTAATTTAAAAAAGGATCAATTAAAGAGTCGGTCCGTGTTTATGACAGGTCTGCTTTGTTCATCTTGTGAACACTTTTGTTAAAGTATCTCCATTTTCTTCTCGTTTTAATACTGTGGAAATGTAGGTGCCTTTGGCAGTCATGCCTGATGTCACTCTGGGTGAAGAAAGGGCAGAAGAGGCCAATTTAGGTCGGGGCTGTTGAAATCTATGCATGGTTCAAGCCAAACAATGCTAGCCTGCAAAATATCTAGCCTGGAGGTGGCGAGTTGTGAAAAAGTGTGTTGTTTTGGGGCCTAGCTCCTTGAATAGATTTGTTAAAGCCCTACAGTTGATGTATGCTAAGCAGGGCCAGGCAGGAGGGAGGGTAGGACAGCTCAGCCAGAACATCGCTCTCTAAGCCCTGGCCCACACTTTGATGGCTCCTTTGGAGGTGCATAGTGAAAGCCAAACTCCAGTTCCCTCCTTTTTCTTCCATTTCTGCCATGCAAAGATAATCAGGTTTATGTAAAGTATGTGTGCTCTTTTGACAGTCCGCAATATCTCATTAATTCAATCACACCAAACGCCATTGTTCCCAAAGTGTTTGAAATGCGTATAGGGATGGGGGCTGTTTTAATCCTGTCAATCAATGTTAACATTTTTCTTGCAGTTGCCATGGCCGGGGCCAGAGTTCATGAAAACACAGAATAAGAGCCAACAAAACAAGAATAAAGACTTATTTGAGATACTCTTTTTAAAGGACATCTTCCATGCACAAAAACATGGGAAGTAAATGTAGACAAGTTTGGACACTATAGCCGTGCTGAGAGGGGGAGAAAAAGAGAATTTGAAAACCAAACAGCCCTATAAAAACTTGACCCTGGAGTCTCTGGGAAAAATCTGATGAATTGGTCCCTGGTAGAACAATGTTCTTTCTTTCGTGCGATCTCCAGAAGTACAATGCCTAATACATTACAACACATGCCACTGATGTCTTTACACTGTTGTAAGCCAGCTCAGACCAGCGGAATGCTGATAGCGGACAACAAGAGATTGTGTTGTGGTAACTCTCACAGACACAAACAAGGGACTGGGAAAATGATTCATGCATGTAAGACAACAAAACACAAATTGGCAGTTCACGATGCAGGGGGTTGGGGTGGAAAGGGTGTTACTGATGAAACATGATATTACTCTCACTCCTCCAATAAAAGGGACTCATATTTAATTTAAAATATATATAATAAAAAAAATATTTTATATTTTTTATACACATTGAACAATATCTTGATTCTGCTAACAAACCCATGTTCAGGGGTTTTAGAATAAGATACAGTAGCAGTTTTTAAAGATCAATTAAGGATCACACTTGGGAAAGGACATATTGTAAATTAGAATAAGGTAATAAAATAAGTAATTCAATTAGAGCACTCTTTTTTTGTTTAAAATACAATATTATGAGATATTTCATTCTGATTATTAAGCATGCCACGCATACCAGTGCAGAGGTACAGTGACACAATGACACACACTTTTTGACCCATCATTTTAACCAGGACAGTTTAATGAGCTAAAATTGTGAAGTTTAATGAGCTAAAATTGTGTAGTTTAATGAGCTAAAATTGTGAAGTTTAACCACCATTTATCAACACCCCACCCCCCCACCACACACACAAAGATGAACTGTGGCAACAGCTTAATTCAAGTATAATTGGCCATTATCTTAGTTTTTGTCAAAAACCAAGACAATACCCTATGCTTTATTGTGCATGGGTAAAAAGTATGTCTGAAAATACCTATCAATTTTAGGTGGGGCAGATGTTGTTCCTAAGATATTTTATTGTATGTCACTATCTGTTTGTGACCAATATTTAAAAGTTATGAACACATCTAAACAAATGACCAGGAATTAATGTTTTTCTCCTATGATATTAGGGGAGATTTTCATAAACTGCCAACCAGTAAAATAAAACAATAAATAAATTAAATACTTGAAGGAACACTTTGTAGAAAGAAAGAAAGAAAGAAAGAAAGAAAGAAAGAAAGAAAGAATCATATACTCGTCACTATGAATAATTAAAGAATCGATTCCTTCCACATTATTTTTTTCGGCCCAGCTTGACTGACAAACATGGCTGCCTTCTAGTTGCCATGTTTAGGGCCACTCGTGCTGTGTCTGCTGATCAAGTATTCACACTGCACACATCACAGGCCCATCTCATTTGTTCCTTAAGGCTTAGTGAACCTTTTGATGCTTACCAGTCATAACTAAATCTATGTTTGCACTTCATTGTAAATTTTACTGACATTGTTATTTGTTCTTTCTGTCATTTACAATACCCCTCAAAACAGCACCAGATAGATCTCTTGACAAAAAAAGTAAAGTTATAAAATGTAATTTAAATGTACCTGAAGTATTATGTATAGTGGAGTAACTTCTGCGTTTCTTATTTTGTAAAGTCAGTAGAGTTAAAGAGTAGTTTTCACGTTGGAGAATTATCTCTGGTTAATGCATTGTGATTTATTACTTAGCAACTTTCTTACTTTCTTACTTCAATCTCCCATGTAAGAAAAAAAAAAAAAAAGAATCTTCCTGTTATGACCTCACCATTTACACCCTAATCTTGCATAAGAATGTAAAATCACAGAAGATGAGGCTATTGAATGTAAAATCGCAGAAGATTAGGCTATGCCTCGGTGTTGCTCACGCATCAGTGGTCCCTTTCATACAATTTAAACATTGTTTGTTTATTGGTGTCTTATGTGTGGTATTACTCTCTGGCTTATCACTACACACATGCTGGGTGACACAATACACCTTCTGTTCAAACGCAGATATAGGCGATGCTTATTTGTTTCAATACATAAATAACCATGTTAAAGTACAGCCCATGGGAGACAAGCTTTTTGCACACTGACATGCTGTGTACTTTATAACCTTACATGCAGACTTTTGAGGTTCCATGGGGGCCTTCTTCGTGCAGCTGTCCACATGATAAAATATACATCCAGCCTCATCACTCAAAATACACAATTAAATAAACAAATAAACTCCACTTGCAGTTGAGAGTAGTATTAAAATGCACACAGTCACATTCATGGCTGTCCACCTTGGCCCATTGTTCTTTAAAACAAATTTTACCTTTTGGTAAACTTCTACCAATTTTGTTTTAAAGGACAAAGAAACAAACTTTCATTACTAATACCCCTTCTCCACTGGCACACCTGACCCGCATGGTTCTCCACTGGCTATTTGTCAAGCCGAGCGAGAACCAAACCGTGAAATTCCGGCCTCACAAGACATCTGAATCTGGCTTGCAGCTAAGCCGGGCCAGGGGCAGGGTTAAGGATTTTCGTCATTATGTTGCATCAGTCAGTACACTCCAGAAAGACAAACAACAAACAACATGGTGGGCAGCGAGTGTAATGAGAGAAAAGTACAGCCTTGGGATGCTGAGGAAGTGCAGGCTCTAGTTTCTCTGTGGGCAGATATAAGTGTTTAGGAAGATCTGGAGCAGAATGTCGACGATTTGAAGCAAATGGGCATAAACCGCGGGTACGGTACACTTAACTCACGCACTCAAAAACACACAATTCTACCAAATTTCTCATCATTGACTTTTATTATATCAATATAAATAAGTTAAAAAAAATTCTAAACTTATTTACAAAAATATAGTAAAACAAAATACTGCTGTACCATACATACAACTACATCTCTTGTTGCACTCTCGCAGCTTCTCGTTTTAAGCACCCAAATAAAAAACAACTCTAGAAAAAACAACAATATCAACATAAGTAATTCAATCGGAGTACTCAATTATTAAGACAACTGGCTCATTTGTGCCCAGTCTCCAGGACAAAAAGACGCCCATACAGAACTTGTTACTGGCCACCTTCAATGGTTGGGCCTTACGGTGAATCATGTGAAGAGCCAAGCACGCCTTCTCAGACAGCCTCCTATCTCCAGGTCCATGCTGTCCACTCTTTACTTTATTAAGTCGATATAATCAGTAAAATATAAAGAAATTCCTAAATATATTTACAAAATATAGCGATATAAGATGTTGGTCTATTCATTTTTGAACACCATTTGTTTGAGCACTATGGCAGGGCAGAAGAAAAGCCCTGCACATAATTAGAAGGGACAGGGCAAAGCCCAGCATGTAAATAAATGTGTTGTGTTTGTTCAGCATGGGTGCATGTACTGTAAATACTGTATTGTTTTGGAGTTTAAAAACAGGTGATTTAATGTATTGTTTTGTGTGTTTTGGTATGCTTTGAATGTGTTTTGTGTTGATTTAAAATACAATGTTTTTCTTTGTTGTTATTGATTTGAATGTGGTCTGGCAGAGGAGGTGTTAGCAGCTCATCTCTGCCAGATAGCTCGTGTGAATGCATGGTCAGCAGTCGGTGATTATTGACTGTCGGCCATGCAAACAAAAACTGTCGTGCAGAATGTGACCATTTCTGGATTGATTAATTTATTGTTAATTTGGAGATGGTCACATGTATAAAAACCCCGCAGCTTTTGCTGGTTGGGGTGGGTGTTCAAGAGGAGGAGTGTCTGCGTGTGCCTGTGTGTGTGTGTGTGAGAGAGAGAGAGCGAGAGAGCGCGAGCATGAGGTAATGGCAAATTGCTACTAGTGCTGGGCAGTCCAGCACGGTATTTGTTTGTTTGGAGCTAGTAGGAGAACCTTGGCCCGTGTGCCCAGAGCAAAGCTTGCAAGCCACGCAATGAAGACTGGGTGACCTCAGATCACCCTGGTGGTTCATGTAAGCCACCACTGTTGTGTTGTCTGTACGGACAAACCTTCCTCAAACCTTTTGCAAAAACATTTATGTAGAGACTCTGCCAAGGGGGGTTCCACACCCCCTGTGCCCCCCTGCTATTCCACACAGCGCCCCAGCCCAGGCTGGGCACTGTCAATCGGCGGTCGCGGTTCAACATGGGCTGAAAAACCCTGCTGTTGAGCCAGGCCTGCAGAGGGCGCATGTGCAGGAGACTCAAAGATAGGGTCTGAGACTCTTTTGCCGTCAAGCCCAGAAGTTTCTGGAACTTCACTACTGTGAGTGCTCTGTTGAACTAAAACAGCTCTAAACAGGTGGCTATTCTCTGCACTCTGACGTCAGACAGAGTGGACAGCATGGACCTGGAGCCTAAACACACTCCTAGATAGGAGGCTGTCTGAGAAGGCGTGCTTGACTCTTCACATGATTCACTGTAAGGCCCAACCATTGATGTAGGCCGGTAACAAGTTCTATGTTGGCGTCTTTTTGTCCTGGAGAATGGGCACAAATGAGCCAGTCGTCTTAATAATTGAGTACTCTGATGCCTTTGAGTCTCAATGGGGCCAAGATAGCTTCCATGCACTTCGAAAAGGCACAGGAAGCTAGACAGAGGCCAAATGGCAGGACCCAGAACTTTGAGGTCCACCCTGGTGAACCAGTCGCCTGGCCTGATTGATTGCAACAGCTGTTGCAACATTTTGCATTTAGGCATTGTACTTCTGGAGAACACACAACATTTTGAACCTCCGGCTCAGATACAGGTTGACCTGTCTGAGGTCGAGGATCGTTCTGAGGCCCTCTGACAGAGAGCGAATGAATCCTAGTCAACAATCTCCCTCCCGACCTGTGAGGGCACTGTATAACAGGAACAGTGTGCCCCGGACTGGAAGGTTTGACGGTTCATTCCAGGGTCAGTTGGAAGTCGGCCACCCAGGAAGGGGGCAGAGCCACAATACCAGAAGTCATCGCCTTAATGCGTTAGGCGATGTGTCAGTCATGGATTGCAGAATACGCGATTGCATTCGCTACTGAAGAGGGCATGACTGAGGGTATATCAGGGATGTGGCGAACAATCTTTTTTTTATGGTTACGGATGGACCTGTAAAAGGAGTACAGAGATAAAAAAGTGTTTCGTGTTTTGTTTGTTTTGCCGGGAGCTGTTGCTAAAGGCCAGCACTAACCCGGACAGCACTGCACTACTGTTCACAAATAAATTGTATTTCACCACTTGCACCAAAGCACTCACTCTGGACTTGTGACCCTGTTTGTGTTCTGTGTGTGTTTATACTGTGCTTATTATTTCGGGACTGAACCCTGTGGTTTAAACTGTGCAATAGACATTGCTGTGTATTGCCAGAGATTATTATTTACATTCGCCAAACGACCGGGATTATAAAAACAAGTAAAGAATTGCTTGGGCCGTAAACTTGTTGTTTGTCATCTGTTTACGCATTGCATCACCTC
Organism: Acipenser oxyrinchus oxyrinchus; assembly: GCA_030684275.1. Taxonomy (NCBI): domain Eukaryota; kingdom Metazoa; phylum Chordata; class Actinopteri; order Acipenseriformes; family Acipenseridae; genus Acipenser; species Acipenser oxyrinchus. Next base: position 24,118,637 of record CM060250.1, read on the forward strand.
TACACCTGTGCACTACAAACCACTTTGCCACAGGTCCCCATCCTGCTTGGGCAATAGGAAGTACCTGGAGTAGAACCCTTCCTCCAACTGGAGGGGGTCTATCATGTGAACAGCCCGTTTTTGCAGCAGAGCTGCTACTTCCTGAGACACCACCGCAGCATCCTGTGGGTCTGAATGACGGGGTGCCCGCCCCTTTTATTATTTATGTATAGATCATTATTATCATTGTATTAGTATGATTTGAATGTATTTCGTGTTTATTTAAAAATATGCCGTTCTGTTTGTTTGTTTATTGTTTAGTCCCCCGTGAAAAGTGCGGCAAAGTTTTCCAAATTCTGCAGCAAGGGTCCATGATTTCTGCAACAGAAATTCTTGAATTCTGCGGTAGCCTTTTAAAAGTTAAAACCAGCCTGGTTCTTTGTTAATTCCTTTTTTTATTGGGATGTTTTCAAAGTTTATTACAGTACATGCTAAAATGAACAGCAAATGAATACACAAAAACATTTATTGAAACTTTTATTAATTCCAAAAACAAAATTGTGAGGCCACTGTCAGCTGGTAGAAAAGTAAAATAAATGATCAAATAAATACTGGCGTTTTGCAGTTTTAAACCTTTACTGCTATGAGGGGAAAAATACTTTGAAAGTGAGCAACTGCAACTAGAAACAATAAAATTGACTGAAATAAAAATAAAAATAAATTTAAAAAATGTTCTCCATTTTATCAGGACTGTGTGTCAGATGTTTAAAGTGCTTTCCCATTGAAGTAGAGGAAACAGGGCTCTGATAGTTTCTTCAGAAACAACATGCTTGGTCTGCAAAACCCCCTTCCTCATACAAGAGTCTCGGGTATTCCCCAGCACGATCAGCAGCTGTTTTATTTCCTAAGTGGCTTTTGCCTCCAGACACATGTTTGCTCTTAACAAATGTATCCATGTTAGCTGAGGATTTGAATAGCCACAGCACGTCAGTGTCTAAAATGAGTGGATTGCTTTTCCTAAGAGTGGGTTGAGCAAGATAAACAAAGCAGAGGTATTCAAAAATCTCACTGCGCCACCTTGTGGAATGTTTAAAAAACTTGAATTTGTTCTTATGAATGCAAGTTAGGTTTGTTGCCGTGGAAAATCAATAATTCTGTAACCCAGAGTGCATTCCACGAAATCGCATCGTGATCCACGATTGCGTTTTTCACAGGGGACTAATTGTTTGGCAGCAAGGATGGGGAAGCCTCATCCCACAAAACCCTGTGTAGAAGGTGACCATCTCCCGAGTTAATTAATTGATTAATTTGTTACTAATCGGGAGATGGTCACCAGTATAAAACCCTACAGTTTTCTGTTTCCGGGTGGATTGTTTTGGAGCGAGAGCGAGAGAGTGAGACGGGAGAGAAACAAAGCAAAATGAAAGTAAGAAAGACAAAACTACAGGATCAGTGAAGGCAATTACCCAGCCTGACCTGGGTTTTGTTGTGTGCTTTTTGTGTTCGAGATTTGGTTTGTTTAAACTTTTATTATGCTCTATGAGCAGTGTTTTTGTGCAACCTTTTTATTTATTTTTGTGTTGAATAAAAACGCGGTGTCCTGTTTCTGGTCTGACGTCACCACCCACGCCACTCAAAGTCATCCTTGCCACAATCCGTGACTGAAGTTATAGTTACACCCTGAAAGGGGAGGACCATGCTTGAACTGCAGTGAGTAGCTGGTCTGAACGGTAGTAAGCACCCAGATGTCTGTGGTGCACTGACACCACTACTCCAGATGGCTCCCTGAAAAGCGGCCCTGGGCCGGTCTTGGAGGCCGCTGGGGTCTAGGTCACCAATTTTCCGCTGGCACATTAGGGGTGGTCCTTTGTGGATTCCCACGTGCAGTGAGAGCGCTGCATCATCTCGTCCACCGCAGGACCAAAGGTATGTCCTGGTGTAAGGGGCATCCAACAGCGACGCTTTGTCCCCATCAGGCACGTGTGCCTGGGAAAGCCAAAGCTGCCTGCGTGCGGCTACCAGTGCAGCCAAGTTTCTGCCTACAGCCTGCCCATTCAGTTTTGACAGACGGAGCAGGTTTCTTATTTACCAGGCACAGCTCATACAGCGGTTGTGGCGAGGGCCTGTGACTATCAGAGAGGGACCTCAGCAAATAGGACTGGTAGGCTACCATACTATTAAAGTTGCTCAGCTGTATGACAAATGCTCTGGCTGAATAGGCACACTTGAGGATCACCTCCGAGACTCTGCACTGTTTGTTGGGGCAGATAGCGTCCTTGGACAGGAGTGCTAAATTAGGTGCCTGTACCAGCACAGCAAGTGAAGCCTCTACAGGCGGAAATTGTGCCAGGCCCAGCTTCTCCACATCGTGCACCCTATATAAGGTGTCCATAGACCAAGAAACAGCAGGAGCTGTAGCCGGGTGCCCCCAAGATGACTGGATCTCAAAAAGAAAGTCTGGGTCCACAGGGGGAGACATAGCAGAGGTGGTAGGCTCTTCATCAAAGATGGACTGCCTTGTCTTACCTTCTGTAGACCAGGGAACTTGGAAGACTGCAGTGGTCCTCTTGATCAGTGATAGAGGCTCTTCCGACAGGGAGAGCTTAACCGCAGGGGATGTGCTGTCTGACTCCACGTCCTCAGATGGGAACACCAGCTCCTGTTCGCCCACCTCCTCAGAGGTAGCGATGGACAGCATGTCATCTTGTTTCCAATCTGAGCTCGTAGTCCCCTGGGACCCAAAGGGGACAGGCGGGGCAGGCGGCACTGAATGTTCATGCAGTAAGTCTGCGAGCACCGTATCTTGGTGGGAAACTGCTGCCCACAGCTTCCACATCTGCTCGGCCCCGGTTCGGTACAGTATGGTACCAGGTCAGGAACGGTACGGGTCCACCGGTTTGCACTGTACAGGGATGCCCACCAGTGCAAGCTACTGGCAAAGTCACTCAGTCAGTACTCACACGAGACTGAGGGAAGCCTGCTTGTTAGAATGAACTAACAGCCCTCGTAATGGTAATGGTGATGCAAAAGCTGTCACCAAAACGGCATCAAAATGCTGTGTTAGAGATTGCAAGCAACCACAACCGAAGCAGTCTCTTCGTCGTGCCCAGCAGCTGTTCTCACTACACGTGCCACAGAGAGAAAAGAAAAAATATTTCTCTCATACAAAATACAGTAATAACAAATACTTTATTATACAAACCTTCTCGTAATTTTGTCCAAAGCCAAAACGAGAATAAAATAATTCCAGCCAGAGCTATTGCAGCCTGGGGGGAGAGCATAAAGTCAGCCGACTTACATTGCTTGATCCCTGGGAAGGGGCGACTCAAGCCGCCAGCTTCACGTAGGACACAAGGCCGCAGTGGGATGTAGCAAACAACAGGTTGTAGTGCACAAATACACATAATTACTGAAACTAATACAGTGACTATTGTAAATATCACATAGATTTTGTGTAAAAATACAATAAATATGAAAATCTATAGCAGAACAAGTAACATGTACCTATCTGAATAGGCTCTCCTGTCAGGTCAGTTCTTGAAAGGAAAAATGGCGCTGAGGTCTGTGAGCGCTGTCATTTTGTGCCCTTGGGTGCAGGCCATTACTGCATTACAGGATCTGCCAGCAGCTTTTATATTTTTTATTCAGGTTTCAGGTCTAAAGGAGGTAAATACCCATTCAGTAATGGCTACATTTTGTACTTGAAATGGAACTACAGGTATTTCACTTGTTTTTATACAGGCCAATGTATCAGGTCTTATATTAAAAGAAAACAAGTAAAATAATTTTAAACAGAGACAAATAGAATTTTAAAATAATAAGTGCTTTTATTGGCATAACATACAAGTGGTTTCAGACATTAAACCGTGCAATTAAACAGATATTATTATTTGTTTATTTAGCAGACGCCTTTATCCAAGGCGACTTACAGAGACTAGGGTGTGTGAACTATGCATCAGCTGCAATTACCTCTTACCCAAAAGACGGAGTACAAGGAGGTTAAGTGACTTGCTCAGGGTATCACACAGTGAGTCAATGAGTGAGCCGGGATTTGAACTGGGGACCTCCTGGTTACAAGCCCTTTTCTTTAACCACTGGATCACACAGCCTCCTAATAAAGGAATGCTGAAAAAAAATACTGTATGTTGAATATTATCAGGATCGCTCAGATGAATTATTCTATTAGATGTTCATACCGCTCACCTTGTGTATGGCTATTCAATCTCATCACCTGCTCTGTATTAAAAACAACTTTCAATGCAATTTGCAGGCCCCAGCAATCTCATCCTAGTTAATTAAATTAGCACAGCATTTGTCTCCTACATTTTCTTATCTGGGGGTCATGCTCACAAGAGAAATGCTACTTTTGTTCGCTGTGACTCCAGATGATTTACTTTTATATTTCCTGGAGCCCCCAGCTCAGCTGCAAAATTGTAACTGGTAATAGGCAGCCATTAGGTTCAGTGAAGCATGCCGAGGGTGTCAGAGGAAGCAGAGTACTGAATGCAGGCCAATGCTCCCTTGAAAAGCCAGGGTCAGGAATGAGAACCTTGCTATATTGTGTTGAGTTTCACACATATTGACTATGAAAACATTCAATATCACTGCATGGAACCGGAGGGTAGCCTCCGAGCTTTTGTTAAGAATCAATGTCGCTTGATCCCAATTGATGATGCAAAATGCTTTTTGGCCTTGGGAAGGAACAGATCAAAATTAACAATATCATCACCTAATTAGAACATATGTTGAGGCCAGTTCACAATTATAAAGGTTGTACAATTCCTACACTATGTACTCTATAAGTTAATGTATTTTTAAATCTTTCATTCATAAACCCACTTGTGTTCTGCATCCTTCTCTATTAAAGTTTCTGCTGATAAACAATCACTTTGGAATTGTAAGTTATTATTGGTATTTTAATATTTAGTAAACTATCATTTTCCTTTAAACTCTTGAGTTTAACAGTCTTATCAGTCACTACTCCCCAATAATAAGATTGCATTTGCCCCCTGAAGTTAATAAGACTGCTAATGCCCAGTTGTCTGAAGTGAGCTTTTCAAAATGAATGATGTTACTAGCAGTAGATGTACACAGCAAAACAACTTTGCTACTAAAATAAAATAAATAAAAGGGCCTGCAAATTTAATAAAATGTGTTTGTTTCAGTACTAGAGCTGTCACTTTCTTAAGGTTTAAGAGACCTTTTCTTTGTACAGTGTGGACAGGATGGCTTGTGGGTGATGTCAGACCAGGAAGAGAATGGACACAGACAGTACTATGGGGTATGAAGCACTCATGCACATGTTTAACAATAAATAAAAAGATTGAACAAAACAAAACACTTTTCAAATAAAAAGGCACGACGGCCAAAACAGACACACAATAAACAAAACACAGTGACCAAACACAAAACAAGTAACGTGCTGGTTTAAAGCAGCACGAGTAGCAATTGTTTTCTATAGTATTTAATTTCACTCATGACTTATGTCTCTTGCCTCTGAACCAAAACCAACCCAGTTCAGCCAAAGCTGCAGGATTTTATACATTTGACCATCTCAAGGTTACTAATAAATTAATCAATCCGGAGACGGTCACATTCTGCACAAGTTTAGCATGAATGGGGAATTTTAAACCCCATCCATGCTGTAAAACAACAATAACAAAACATTGTGTATTTAAACACTAAAACAATACATTTAAATAATAATAATACAGAATAATACAAAATAGACATGGGTGGGGTGTACCCCGTCACACACAGTTGGAACAAATTTGAGTGTAGCTAAAATGTCAAAGTAATATAAAATCCACCATGGGGTCTAGTAAATAAAAAAAATAATAATTAAAAAAGCATAAATAATATCCCTATTGCGAAATGAAATCAAATTTCAAGAGATGGTGTATATGTAGTACATAAAACAAAATATTATTCAATATAAATGTCTGTTTAGGCATGTTTGGGCATCTTCCTGTCTTTAAGTCTGATTGAAAAACAGAAATAACATGGGTCACATAGTGCTGCCATACTGCATGTTTTGAATTAATCCACCCCTTAGCATTGAGATCAAATTCCTTTTACCGGATACTGTATGTGTGTCATACGCCATTATAACAGTGGAAGATAGGTTGAGTATTCGCGAATTGACAGGAGAGACACTGGATATTTTCTTTTATACACCGCTCCGGCACACATATAAACAGAACAATCACATGATGCTACCAGCACACATACCAAAGCGCACAAAAGGCAAAAATAACCCTTTACAATACTATACTATTAAACAAAAGGCGCTGTGAAAACTGCAAGCGTTACAGCGCTATTCAATGGAGGTCCCGCTTGGCAAGGGGACCGAAAATCCCTGAACTAATTATTATTATTAAACAAACCCCAGCACTGATTTGAGGAATTTCGCTTTGAAAGTTCTTACCCAAGGACAGTCTTTAGTCATTTGGCTTGCTATAGCCTTGCAGCAGCCCTGAGGTGTATAACCAAGACCCTTTTATAGATGACAGTCTACTGGAACATGCCCAATCCCAATAATCAACAGCTGCTTTTCTCCGCAACCAAACACAGCAGGTAGGATGTCCCAGACGGAGCGTCAGGTTCTCTAATAATTATTTACATACATTACACACACTTTTTAATAAATAAACACAATAAATACACAGGGGTTGTGTACGTCATGTTAGCCAAGGAAATGCATCAGGACTATACTTTTTAAAGACAACATAAAGCATCCACATAAAGCTCAATTTACTTCAGCCCTGCCACAGCCATATCCAGCTATCAAAATAATCTGTTACATTGTAATGCATTGTTTGAGTCTCAAAAATGAATCATTTATCCACTTCTTCAGGTTTTTTTTTTTTTTTAATTATTTATGTCACTTTAACGGGCTACAAAAATAGAATACTTCTGATTCCAAAACCATTTAATCATACCTAGTCCCTATAAAGCTAATGCATTCCACATAAATAGAAACCGACTTTGGCAGCTCAATCAAAAAAAAGAAAAAAAGGACCTGCTTACAAATACTGAGCTGTATTCATAAAACATTAGTGTGTCGGTTGCTGTCTGGAATAGCATTTGTGGCAGTGGAAACGTAGCTTAAATGATGTGTTAGAAAATAGCACGAGCCCCAAACCCTGAGCCCAAAATGCACATTTACACCTTTAAAAATGTATTTTTTAATATTCTTTTACCCTTTATCATTACACTTTGCTAGCATAACATACATCGGCCCATGTTGGCTACATGGCTCCAGTACAATAGCTGTGTTAGTGTGATGTGTTAACTAACATACTTACATTATATTTATATTATATATTTTTAATATCTTGTAAAAATGTAATAGTATAATTTATTTTTCACTTCACAGCATTCCATCTACCTGAAAGGAAATATAAACATATACACATTTTATAATAGATGAATTATTAATGAGAAATACATTTTACAGCAGTATCCCTTGTATACATATTTTGCAAAATACTATTTCTTATTACCTGGCAAGTAAAACATTTCTGCACTAGTCATCCAGATTATTCGTTGACACTTAAATTTAACCAGTTGTGACTATTCCAGTAACACTGAGAATTTGATCTGTGTACTTTTTGTGTGAATCAAAATTAGGATTGCTTTTCTCAATTCACTTCCATGCAAACAAAAGGTTGTTTTCTTATTTTCATGTAAATGTCTCTATATTGAGGAAGACAAGTGTAATCAATCTTCTTCATGACAAGGTAGGAGGGCTGGAATTATTGGTGCTTAGTAGCCATGGGATCATAAAACATGGAAATTGAAAGTGATATTTAATTGACACTGCCATTTCCACTGCAGTGTGAAATCTTCACTTGACTCCCACACACAGAGTCGGCACACTTCCCGCAGGTGAAATAACATGCAAAGGAAATTCTCTTAGGAGGCATTTTTCATAGGTGTCTGAGTTGTACAATCGCCTCTCTATTAAATGTTACTGTACTGACTGTAATATCTTTTTTGATAATTCCATCAAAATTGCTGTTCCTGCTACTATCTTTTTTTACAGCAAGTTGTATATCCACGTTACAATACTGTACTGTATTATTAAATATGTATATTTTTTAAATTAATTATATGCCATATTTAAGAGCCTATGCTCTGTGATTTTGCACTCTAAGGCCTCAACTCAACTGGGTGATTATAAATGTACATGTTCCCCCTACAGGAGGCAGTGTGGTCCAGTGGTTAAAGTCCAGGGCTTATAACCAGAAGGTAACCGGTTCAAATCCCACCTCGGCTACTGACTGACTCACTGTGTGACTCTGAGCAAGTCACTTAACCTCCTTGTGCTCCATCCTGTGGATGAGTTTGTTAAATCAATGTCCTATTGTAAGTGGCTCTGCATATAATGCACAGTTCACAGCCTACCTCTGTAAAGCACTTTGTGCTAGTGGTCCACTATGAAAGGCACTATATAAAGATATTATTATAGGCCTTTAGTACTGTTGTATTGCGATCAGGTAGCCAATTTTAGGATTAATAATATGTACTGTATTATATTTTGGGCAATAGTTTCCAGTCGTTCAAGGGACTATACCTCCCTGCTGGGAGTGTTCATTGGATTGTAATTGGGAGGGGCTCTTGCTAAACCTATTTTTATTCTTACGGGTTATGCAGGAGTCATAAGGAATATTATCATAAACAGAAAATGAATGAGACACCACGCGGTATCGCTGTACTCTGGGTCTCTCATTTATGTTATGTTTATGAGAATATTCCTCATGGCTCCCACATAATCGGTAAAAACAAAAATGGCTTTGTACACAGTGGATTGTCGCAGCTAAAACATAAACATAATACAACATGGCAGACACACCAAGAAAAAAATTGAAAAAGCACTGCAAAGACCAGAAGAAAAGTACATTAAACATACATACTGTAATTTAAGCTGCATAACTTATATTAAGCTTATTAAAACATCACTATCAGTGAAGCATCATTGTTATTTATGATTAACCGTTAACATAACTTTATTATGATTTTATCATAATGCTGCCTAATAAAAGCTACAGTAATATAACATTGTATCATATTATTCTTAACTCTACTACATATAACAGTTAGTTCATTTCAATTTGGTGTGAACTGTTTACTATTTTTTGATAATGGTTTTGGAGGTAACTCTAAGCAACAAGGTTTCAATCTCTTTATTTTTTTAGCACTGATAGGGGTCTTCAACAGGATAGTCTACTTATTCTCAAAGTGGTTTTGTTTGAACATGTTGTTTACAATTTCCAAAAGGTTTCAGGGAAGTGTACAAACTCTAGATGTGTAAGAATAATTTGTAACAATATTGGAAGCTTAAGTGCAATGTCATGTGAACTGTACACCTATGCCCAAAAGTTTTGCATCACGCTAAAGAATTAACTAATTTTGTTTCATAAAGTTAAATGAAACCTGCTGAACACTGTTGCATTAACATATTGGATTACATACCACTTTGTAGTTTTCCACATACATAATGAAAATTGAAAAATGTGACAATTCGAAATCTAACATGTAATACTGTACAACTACTATAACTTCCTATAGACTGTCATTTAGTATCTTATTTGATTACAGATGTTCAATAAAAGATCTAAAAAAATCCTTCCACGTGGGGTTTACTTTCTGAAAAACAATTACATAATTCGATTATTGGACAATTCACAGATATTTTAGTTGGATATTACTTTGATGAATTTTATTATTTTTGAAAACATGTTCATTTCACCAATACATAAATAGCTACAGCAAACTTTTGCTGTATATGCAATAAAGCGCGGCAGGATGTCCATATATACAGATGCCTTAGAGCGTTGTGCGACACAAGAAATCTGTAGATTGGACTTATACGAACACCCTGAACGGCCTTATTGAATTTATAATCCACGTCAAAAAATCATATTTTGGGCAAAACATGATTGTTTTTTTTATTAAACATCCTTATGTCAACAAAGTGGTCCCATTTATAACTTTGAACTACACACTAAGTTAAGATGAGTAAATTAATTTAATTGAAACGTGCAAAAGTAAGTAAATCTTTGTTTTTGATATTGTGTTGAATTGTACATTGCCATTGAAAAGATCCTCCAGGGGGCGGAGTTGAGACGGCACTGAGTTAATTTTTAAAGACTTTACTTGAAGTGACAAAGTTGGGGTGAGTGTGTGTGTATTGACAGATTCCTCAGTCTTGTTTAATTTAGACAGCGGTTTATTCCAGCTCATAAACAAACGTAGCTTGAAATGTTATATTCTCCATGGGCATTTCTTACATTTCCATAGAAATCTCCTAGTATTTTCAGGGCTCCCAAGTGGCGCATCCAGTAAAGGCGCTCCACGTGGAGTGCAGGATGTGCCCTATAGTCTGGATGTCGCAAATTCGAGTCCAGGCTATTCCTTTGCCGACCGAGGACGGGAGCCTCCAGGGGGCGGCGCTTAATTGGCTGATCAGGTTAAAGGAAATCTTAAGAATAATTTTTCATGAAACTTGTTATATTGGAGCTTATTTAGGGCAGATTCAATTACAGGTATTTATTTTTAGACTTCATTAAAAACTATCATTAAAAAATAAAGTTTGATTGCCAAATATGAAATGCATAATAATGGCATGTGCTTGGAAAGGTTAGAATAGATTGAATCTCCCTGACCTATCAAATAAAAAGAGGCACTGAATGTTAGTGTCATTAATTCATAATTAGAAAATAAGTATTAGGTTTCTAAGAAGAAAATAATCTTCTCTTAGTAATTAACACAGTTTTTGTTATTTAATTGACAAAGTAAGCATTCATTTAGATATTAACCAATTGCTTTTGTATTCATTGAAAAAAGTTACATGTGTAGATGTAATGACATTATTACAAAAAAAAAATATTGCCTTTGACCAGATATTCAGCAATATCTTCATAATCGTTTACAAATTAACTTCTAGTTAGTGTGTTATTGTTGGCACCAAGGTGTATAAGATTACTGTTGTAAGACCTATTTTTTGTGTTCTTTGTTGTTCTCCTTTGCCATGTGGTAGACTGGAGGTGTGATTAATTGTCTGTTGTTGTTTTTTGTTTTTGTTTTTTCTCCCAGGACACTCTTTGAAGCAAGATGATTAATCTTAATGAGGTTATTCCAGATAATAGAAAGAATATAGAACAGTTACAAAAATGACAGATGTTTGAAGTCATAATGTATACTACACTACTGAATCTGCAGAATATTACATTTTCTATCTATTTATTATCACATCATATGTAGTCTTAATTATAATGTATTTATGTTTCTGCACTCATGGACATTTAGCTTGAATAATAAAACCACCAGCTTATTTCACATTTGCAACTCTTAGCACGCATGAGCACAGTGGAATTTCTGTATTAAGGCCAGTATAAAAATGACAATTAGTATGTTAAGGATTTGCATATTTTTATATTGGCCTGTGTACTAAAATTCCACCTTGCTCCGACTTATCGCAAAGGTAATGTCAAATATCAATAGGTCTTGAAACAGTAGTAAATGATTATTAAGAACACATACAATAAACAGATACAAAATGTATAAATTCAGGGGTTAATTTGTAAACAAAAAGGTACCAGATCTTATTATTAAGGAAGAGGGGTAGCATTTTTGTGTCGGTAGCTGCATGCCAACCATTGGCAAGCCGTGTTTTAGCATAATCTTCCGCTTTGAACAATACCAGTGGCTGGCCAACTGATATGATGAAAAAAAAAAGTTATTTATTGATGTTGTATCCTAAAACATATTGTTATAGAACACTTTTTCATTCAATTCATGGAACAGGAAACCTTTTTTTATTGTACATGTGATGTACATAGAGTTATTTTTTTGCAACTATATATAAATATAGTTGCATATATGCATACCGTTAATTATTTGCAAACTGTATAATTCTCGCCTGCCAAACAAAAAGTTACCGGATCAGGGAACCTGTGTGGCCTGGCACAAATGATCCCCTGTATACAGTGTAGTTATTCAAATTCAGAGGGAACAATATATTCCTTTAATATGTCAACTGCTATTATGATGTTTTTGTTCATTATTTTAAAGTACTGTATTCAAGCCAACTCTCATATTCTCAAAGACAAAAAGCAGGTGTGGTGGGCAATCCATTCACTTTGAAGTTAGGATGCAAATGTATTACTGCTATTGATGGGTTACACGGATCCCACTAAAGCAAGACAACCCTTGTGAAACAGCCTTAATTTCGCTCTGATTTGAGGGCATGTACTGAACATGCCCATGCCCTCTCAGCAGCAACACAGGTCCTGACTACTAACCCGGAGAGAGAGACTGTAAACTGCTACATGTACAAAACACCTCAAAATCTTGCTGCTAGGCAGTGACCTAAGGAGCTTGGGACAGGCAAAATTGGTGTCAAAGGAAGGGCAATACCAGTGATTTATGGCTTCAGGAGTTGGCTGTGAGCTGCTCAGAAACTGCCACAATTACCCAAATGTAACGGCTGTTATTCTTCCCCCTACAAGTGGTGGTCATGTTTGAGTGGTCTGATCTACACGTCTTTGGCATTAATCACTGCCCCAGTTTATAAATCAAGTAGACCAACTTGCTGAGAGCGATTGTGAGGTCAGAGCTCCGCAGAAGTACTTAACCAATTCCCAGACCCAGACTTGATATATTTTTCTTCCTCTAGTCAGACAATTCATCATCATTCTCCCAGCGAGGCATAATGGAGCAGGCAGCCACAATGACTGAATGTTAAACAATGTGTGTAAGAGAAAAAAAGATAAAGAAAAGAGCCATCCAAATCCCTTGCCACTTCCAACAGGCCCCTTTTGTGCAACCTAGGCCCATTCATTGTAAGACTTAGTAGCCCAAATTATTTCAGACAAAATCAAGACAAATGTATTTAAGATGTAGTTACTGCAGTTTAAGTGGCTGCTCAATTTTCAGGAGCAAGGCTCCAGGCAAGGGGCTGCCTGTTTAGAGGGGACCTGGGATTTGGGACAAATGGGAAGGTCTTTCCTTGAGGCTTTAATGATAATCATCAGCTTTATTTCAGCAGAACTGCTTTCTTTCTCATTTTAGAGATTGGTCCAACCTTATTATTATTATTATTATTTATTTTTTTAGCAGACGCCCTTATCCAGGGCGACTTACAATTATTACAAGATATCACATTATTTTTACATACAATTACCCATTTATACAGTTGGGTTTTTACTGGAGCAATCTCGGTAAAGTACCTTGCTCAAGGGTACAGCAGCACTGTCCACCACCTGGGATTGAACCCACGAACCTCCGGTCAAGAGTCCAGAGCCCTAACCACTACTCCACACTGCTGCTCTTATAATGATTGATACTTGTTAGTTGTTGTTGGTGGGGAGCTGTTCCTTTAAGTAAATTGCCAACCACCTGAGTAAGATAAATGTTCTGGCATAAAATACCGTTCTAGACCAAATGAATAAAGAGGGTTGCTCTATACCTTTCCCAAGGTATTCTGACCCAATGCTATGTTCGGGGACTGGGGCAGTTTTGGGAAGCCCAAAGCCCTGTCATTCTATATACCCCTTTCATGAGACGAGTTATGATGGCTCAGAACCGGCACTGATGCAGCATTTTGTTCTCTATGTGAATTGCCTATACCGTCTAAGAGCCATTATATGTTATGCCATCTCTGAACCACCTCAGAGACAGCACTGAAGCGTCTCCACTCCTGTGTGAAAGGCTATGCAGGTGTCGTAACCAATAGATCCTCCCCGTATGATAGTGTCTTTTTACTAACTGAGCATGCACAGAACTTTGAAGACGTGTGCAGAGTGGAAGATCAGGGGAGGCAGTATTGTACAGTGTTTCTCTGGAAAATTAATAGACTGATCTTAAGATCTGTGCTGCTTTTGCATTTTTAAAAAAAAATGTACATTCAGTTGGAAGTGTATTTTTTCTTTAATAAATAAATAAATAAAAATGTGATTATTAATAATAATCTTACATTATTTCATTCTTCAGTAGCCACTGTGTGTCTATCCATGGTCGTTTTCACGGTCTTCTGCTGTTTTAACAGAAGCTATGACGGTGAGTTATTGGAAATACTGGACTTGCATTTTGCATTTGCATTTTGCCCTATCTTTTACCATTATATTCGGTGCTAATTTAGATTTGTTTCTGGAGCTCACTGATGGCCTTAGGAATCTCTCCATGGCTGAAAAGCTTGCACTGAAACCTGCCACACTTCTCACTATAATAGCGTGTATGCGCTCTAGTGACATCTACAGTGATAGTAGGGTACAAATGTTTGAGGTTTTTTTTTTTAACTTGAAAATTCTGCAGGAGAGAGCAAATTCAGTGATTTTTTTCCGTGATCGTGGAATCCTGGAGGGAATAGTTAATGAAGGAAGGGCTACAACATGGTTGCAGGAAAAAAAAATTGAGTGACTATAGCAGTTTGACCCGCAAAAAGCACCAGCAGTGGAAGCGTGACAGTGAGAAAACCGGTGGAGGCCCATCACCATGCTACACACTCTCCACTGATGAAGTGAGGGTGATTCAATTACTGGGGACATCTGTCACTGTGGGGGTTTCGGGGGGATGTGACACTTTAATACCACCAGCCCCAGCAGAAAGCAGAAAGCAGCCCAGCCCATTGATGTTGGGTGACTTTATGCCACTCCTGGCGCAAAAATTCAAGCAGCTCGGCTTTGTTTGATGGCTTGTGACCATCCATCTTCCTCTTGATCACATTCCAGAGGTTTTCAATGGGGTTCAGGTCTGGAGATTGGGCTGGCCATGACAGGGTCTTGATCTGGTGGTCCTCCATCAACACCTTGATTGACCTGGCTGTGTGGCATGGAACATTGTCCTGCTGGAAAAACCAATCCTCAGAGTTGGGGAACATTGTCAGAGCAGAAGGAAGCAAGTTTTCTTCCAGGACAACCTTGTACTTGGCTTGATTCATGCCAAAGCTGCCCGATTCCAGCCTTGCTGAAGCACCCCCAGATCATCACTGATCCTCCACCACATTTCACAGTGGGTGCGAGACACTGTGGCTTGTAGGCCTCTCCAGGTCTCCGTCTAACCATTAGACGACCAGGTGTTGGGCAAAGCTGAAAATTGGACTCATCTGGGGGTGCTTCAACAAGGCTGGAATCGGGTAGATTTGTCTTTGTGAAGGACGCATGAATCAAGCCAAGTACAAGGTTGTCCTGGAAGAAAACTTGCTTCCTTCTGCTCTGACAATGTTCCCCAACTCTGAGGATTGGTTTTTCCAGCAGGACAATGCTCCATGCCACACAGCCAGGTCAATCAAGGTGTGGATGGAGGACCACCAGATCAAGACCCTGTCATGGCCAGCCCAATCTCCAGACCTAAACCCCATTGAAAACCTATGGAATGTGATCAGAGGAAGATGGATGGTCACAAGCCATCAAACAATGCCGAGCTGCTTGAATTTTTGGCCAGGAGTGGCATAAAGTCACCCAACATCAATGTGAAAGACTGGTGGAGAGCATGCCAAGACACATGAAAGCTGTGCTTGAAAATCAGGGTTATTCCACCAAATATTGATTTCTGAACTCTTCCTAAGTTAAAACATTAGTATTGTGTTGTTTAAAATGAATATGAAATTATTTTCTTTGCATTATTCGAGGTCTGACAACACTGCATCTTTTTTGTTATTTTGACCAGTTGTCATTTTCTGCAAATAAATGCTCTAAATGACAATATTTTTATTTGGAATTTGGGAGAAATGTTGTCAGTAGTTTATAGAATAAAACAAAAATGTTCATTTTACCCAAACACATACCTATAAATAGTAAAACCAGAGAAACTGATAATTTTGCAGTGGTCTCTTAATTTTTTCCAGAGCTGTATATACAGTGCCTTGCAAAAGTATTCAGACCCCTGACCAATTCTCTCATATTACTGAATTACAAATGGTACATTGAAATTTCGTTCTGTTTGATATTTTATTTTAAAACACTGAAACTCAAAATCAATTATGACATTGGTTTTATGTTGGTTAATATTTTTAAGAAAAATAAAAAACTGAAATATCTTGCTTGCATAAGTATTCAACCCCTGTGCTGTGGAAGCTCCCAGTTTACACCGATGAAAGAAATTGCCCTAACGAGGACACAATTACCTTACCATTGGCCTCCACCTGTGAACCATTAAAATTGTTGTCACATTTTCTGGATAAAAACCCCACTGTTGAAGGATCATTGGTCAGGCTGTGAATATGAAGGAAAATGAAGACCAAAGAGCATTCTACAGAAGTTAGAGATAAAGTAATACAAATGCATAGATTAGGGAAAGGGTACAAAATAATATAGTGTTTGGATATCCCAGTGAGCACAGTTGGATCAATAATCAGGAAGTGGAAGCTGCATCACACCACCTAGGCACTGCCAAGAAAAGGCCGTCCCTCAAAACTCAGCGCTCAAACAAGAAGGAGACTTGTGAGAGAAGGCAACAATCACTTTGAAGGAGCTACGGAGTTCAGTGGCTGGGAGTGGAGTAATGGTGCACCAGTCAACCATATCAAGAGCTCTGCATAACACTGGCCTGTATGGGAGAGTGGCAAGAAAGAAGCTGTTACTCAAAAAGTACCAATTGAAAGCACGTCTGGAGTTTGCCAGAAAGCATGAGAGAACCCAGCTGCGATGTGGGAAAAGGTTTTGTGGTCAGATGAGACCAAGATAGAGCTTTTTGGCCAAAACTCAAAGTGCTATGTGTGGCGCAAACCTAACACTGCCCATGCCTCAAGACACACCATCCCTACAGTGAAGTATGGTGGTGGCAGCATCATGCTGTGGGGATGCTTCTCATCAGCAGGGACTGGGCATCTTGTTAAAATTGAAGTAAGAATGGATGGAGCAAAATACAGGGAAATACTGCAAGAGAACCTGCTTCAGTCTGTTAAAAAACTGAAGCTTGGGAGGAAATTCATCTTTCAGCAGGACAATGATCCCAAGCACAAGGCCAAAGCAACATTGGAGTGGCTCAAGAACAAAAAGGTGAATGTCCTACAGTGGCCCAGTCAAGGTCCTGATCTCAATCCCATTGAGAATTTGTGGCACTATTTGAAAATTGCGGTCCACAAGCGTCGTCCAACCAACATGAACAACCTGGAGCAAATCTGCCTAGAAGAATGGGCCAAAATCACTCCGACACTGTGTGCAAAACTGGTACATACTTAACTGGTACACACATTTTGAGGCAATCTGTGCACCTTTCAATGACCTGTCTAGTTTTGCAATGGTCAAAGTTGTATTTCTCCTCTGCTCTTGATGTAGGTGTTGTTACTGGTGCTAGAAGATAAGGAAGAAGGGGATATCCACTGTGTCCCAATAACCAGCCACCTTGGAAGCCACCCTCCTCTCCATTGACCAGATAAATGCACAACGTCATGTGGCGTCCGGCCACTTAGCCCCCATATTTCTAATGATGAGTTTGTGGTCGCATATTATGTGGGCATTCAATTAATGGTAGCCTTTTCGACACACATAGTGGTACTCATCATTACTCAGCACCTGTATTTGAATATGTGTACCATCTACGACTCCTACAAGATTTGGAAAATTGCATGGACACCTTCCTTAATTGTGTGCAGCTCTGGTGCAGTTGGCAACTTAATGTAGTGTGCAGCGTGGTCTTTAAGCGTAGTTGTCACATTTTCAAGACATCGGCACACCGATGCCTTGCTAATCTCCAGTGTGTCACGCAATACATTTTGGAAGGAACCCGCTGGCCAGAAATCTTAACGTGACTAACACTTGCACTTCTATAGGCAGGGCGCAATGTCTCTTTGTTGGCACACAAACGGATCAAGAAATGGAAAGTATTTTGGATATCCTCCCTCTTCAAACGGTACTTGGCAATAATTTCTTCATCCGAAACCATGTCAAAAATGCTTAACACACATCTTCTATTAAAATTCCTATGAGCCGATGCTCTCTGTCGTTGTAAATATTTCTGTCTATGCCTTAAATACACTGCATGCTTTAGAGCAGCCATGATTCCGAAAGTTCAAAACAGGAAATGACCGTGAGAGCTACCTGTCGTATTTATACACCAAGTAAGTTGGTGTCGATAGACTATGACAAGTAATACGATCAGGTAGTGTGTGCGACATTATATAGAAACGTTACTTCTGTCATATATTCTGCTCCCGACATCGTACTTGCCAGATACGATAGCTTAAGTGCATATAGAAACAATCCCCTGGACTACCTAATGTTAATTTAGATAAAGTAAACAAAGATTAGTGGTAATCTGGGTCTGTGAAACCAGCCAATAAAGTATAAATATAATGATAAAAAAAAAACATAAATCATATTTCAGAAACCAAAAAAGAAAAGGCAGCCGAAAAGATGTACGTCTTGGGACTATATATAAATGTACTGTATATTATATTTATTGCACATATTGGTGTTTAATTATAGGTGAATTTTATTATGCCGCCCACCACCCAATGTCCCACCTGTTAAGCGGCCCCATTGAACAAAACTTTGGGAACCCCTGATTTAAAACATGCAGCTTACTTGGTGACCAACAGTGAAGAAACTGTATTATCATCTTGCCTGCATCATGATTCCCTGAGGCTCTTTAAGAAACAGTATGTACTATTTTAAAAGTGGTGCCTTAAGGTGCTTTTATAATAAAAAGGATGAAATAAATCAATTTGAATGCTGCAATAGTGGATAAGTGGTAATGCATTGTGCTCTTCACCAATGGGATCAAGGCTAAGACCTGAACTGATTCATGAATTGATTTAAATTTGATTTGTACCAGCGTGGTAGGCAGTGGAATCAGATAATCAGCTCCAATAGTAACTATTATCTTGGACAGCTTTACACTAGAAAAATGTTAATGAACTAATGTCTACAGCTCAGCTAAAAGGTTGTTTCAAAGCATTATTAAATTGTATTATTAGGCATGCTACTGAAAAGCCAGTATATGTATATGTTTTTTGTTCATATTTAATTTAATTCATGCTAAGGACCTTGATTAGTTTAGAGGAAATATTTGAAAGGATGTCAGGTGGACACAACCACGACCCATGTAGTCAGGTATCACAAACCGCCATTACCGTAACAGCCAACACTAATCATTCCTATTGTCACCAGTTGTTCTGAAAGGCCCAGTACTGTGTGGGCTAACTAGCTAGGCTTTGTGGCGTGCCTCATACATGACCTGCAGGAGGATCAACACCCTTCATAAACACTAAAATCATCATCAAATATTACAAATCTACATATTTAATAAATAACTTTAAAAAAAACATTTAAGCTCTAGGTCTTGTTTTGTGGCTTGCTTGGGTTGGATGACAAAAATCATTTTAAAAAAAAAGCCAATCTGGTAGATGATACCATTTTGAGCTCTTTCTAAAGAACAGCAGACTTTCAGTGTTAGCAGAGACAGACAATTGGTCAGAATGACAAGACGAGAATGGCGGATGTAAGTGAAATAGACAGTTTCCATTACCCCTTGCGCTCACTGGAGAATAATTTGCAAAGGCTGGGTAAATTGTGTTTTAAGAAGTGTAATGACGTGTAATAATTTCCTGTCAGTGTGTCACTTGAATGTAGGCTGAGGAAAGAGCTTGGAAAAAAGAAGGCCCTATCAAAAGTGAAAAAATAAAATAAAATACTGCAGCCACAGAGTAATAAAGCTGTAATTGTTAAAAAAAAAAACAAAAAAAAAAAACATGTGGGCGGATAAGATAAAAGTATGAGCTGCATGGAGTCAGACTGGACACTAATTCTCATTTGCTTTCCCATTAATATTGTGAAAGATACAGGGTCAGAGGTCCAAGCAGTAGCAACAGTAAGCAATGATGGTTTTAAAAACCTGGAAATAGCCCTTGTAGAAAATAACCTCCCCTAATCCAGTAAAAGCCTGCCAAGTTTCTAGGCATCCATATCATAACACACAAATATTTCCTTAATCTCTACTCCTTCCAAGCAAAAGCAATACATGCAACTATATTCAATTTCATTTCCTTATAATGTCTCTAAGAAGGTGTTTATCTAGTTGTTGGTTGTACCTAAACATGCTTATAGAAGCAGTAGATGGAAGAAGGTATTGATAGTCTCCCTGCAGAGCCCTATATTTCTACTTACCAGTCACTGTTGGGGGGAGGGGATTAACCTTTATTTTTCATATTATTGCCATATTTATTTCTGTAGTATATTGCTAAGATATAAATACCAGTTGATGATTTTACCTGCAATTGTAACTTCTGAAACTCAAGCATCCCACAAAGGTGGAGGGTGGCTCATGTTTTTTGCAACTTGAAATTTCTGAGAAATAATTAAACATATCCTATTTTTGGTGTTATGATTTTTGGTGGGACCACACTCTTCTTAATGTTTAAATGAAAACCACAGTCATTTTATTCTATTATATGAATACCGTATTACTTCGCCGCCCTCGAATTAACGTCTCACTCAGATATCAGCTTTTTAATAGACGCCGCCCTCGAATAAACGCTGCTCTCAATAAAGAAACGTAAAGGTATTTTTTTTTTCTATCCCTGCTCAAAAAATAAAGAAACAAACGTGCAACTCTGGCTATGTACATGTGACGCCCCCGAAGAGACTGCAGCCTCAATCCAGCATGTAATACAAACTAATGTACACACACCTTACTAGGCAAATGTTACAGAGACTCAAACTTACAGAGACCTCTACGGTCAGCTCAGACAAACTGTCTGCGGCCTCGGGGGCCCCGTTCTCCTCCTCCTCCACCTGCCTTCGAGCCCTGCATGAGTATCCCCTGCACACAAGCTCCAGCCCCTCGAGCTCACAGCCGCTTGAGCTCCCCTCCAAGCAGCAGCAAATGGTTGAGGCATTCGAGGCAGGCCAAGGATATTGCAGACCTGAAGAGCCAGATGGCTCAGGCCCTGGAGTAAATGGTCAGGCAGCAGGCTATTGACCCTGCTCCTGCCCCAACTCTGCCTGGCACCTGCCCCAGCTCCGCCCTATTGGACACGCCTATCTCCCCTGGCCATACCTTCCGACAAGTGGTGGAGGAGATATTGCAACGCTCCCACAGGGAGCGGGAGGCATCTCGGCAGGTGGCTACAATGCTCCCCTCCTGTGCCCCGGCACGAGACAGAGTGAAGCATTGGTGTCCGGCAGTTACTACGGTAACCTGGACAGTTCCAGTCCCTACTGTGCCACGGGGTGACCTGAGGCACACGGGGCTGTCAGCAAGGATGGGGCATTTGCTATCCCTCTGGATTATTCATCTCCCGGGAGTGGTGAACTTGGCGGCGGACCTCGCCATGTCCCCATTGACTCAGTATCCCAGGCACTCATATACTATCGACCTGTTTTCTGAAGGGTGCTCGGTTGTTAAATCCTCCTAAGAAGGACGTCCTCCCCAAATTGAGTCTAGACGTGACATTGGAGGCTCTTACTAAGTCCCGTTTGAGCCTATACATCACTAGAAGACAGCCTTTCTATTAGCCATCACCTCCACTAAGTGGGTCAGTGAGCTACAGGCTTTGTCAATGCATAGTTCATCTATGCATATTTTTTGCAGTTCAAGTGCAGCTCCCGGCGAAATGCTGGGTGACACACACTTTGTGGC
Source organism: Acipenser oxyrinchus oxyrinchus (assembly GCA_030684275.1). Classification (NCBI taxonomy): domain Eukaryota; kingdom Metazoa; phylum Chordata; class Actinopteri; order Acipenseriformes; family Acipenseridae; genus Acipenser; species Acipenser oxyrinchus. The sequence continues at coordinate 24,140,201 of CM060250.1, forward strand.
TCGAATGATGTGCAGTTGAAAGTAAATTTCATGCTGGTTTGTTTCATGGACAATGGCATTGAGCAAACTCTCCACGAGTAATAAACGAATGTATGAGGCTTTAAACCAGACTGGGAGGAAGAGATTGCTTTCACTGAAAACAGTGGTAAACCTGTCTCACCTGCAACAAATAAACACACACTGTAGCCTGTACAAGGCGAGCAACCTGAAAGGTCATTATGAAACAAATCACAATACATTTTCATATGAATATCCTTTATCAAACTTAAGGCAGATACTGCTTTCGGCATTCAGTAAAGAATCTGATTTAACGACTCAAGCGAGTTTTGTATGGCAAGCATGGAATATCGCTCGTGGCAAACGTCCTTATTCAGATGAATGAATCTTTTTATTGGAGTGTTGGCGCTAGACTAAAAAATGCATGTTTAAATGTTATATTGTAGGTCTAAAATTATTATATTTATATCTTACGTCTTGTCATGAGCAGGTACTGTAATCCCTTTCAAAATAAATACAGTGCATTTGTCATCCACAAAGTTCAACGGTTTAATACACACAGCAGTCATAAAAAAAAGTTATTTAAAGTGCATAATACATACCGTACAAACAGAAATAATGGAAAAACACCAGTGTTACATTTAAAGTGTAATACACTGTAGATCTACAGTACAATACAAATTACACAAACGGTAGGCAATATTCTATCCCTTATTCTTGTGTATTTTGTTGCCATCAAGAGATACTACTGTACTGCACAACAATGCTAGTATTTAAAATGTCGGCTCTCGACCTTATGGACATTTTGGTATGCGGCCCTAAGGGTCAGGGAGTTTGGCCACCCATGATATATAGCATGGCTGAACATGATTTTTCCAGGTGGTTAATGTTAAGCACCTGTTAACAACTGAAATAGGTATTTAAGTAGGGGTTGGTGCATTTATTAAGGTTGGTGTTAAAGATGAGACCTGAACAAAGACCCAGGAAAAGACGTTTGTAAAAAGGTATTGTAATACTGAAAGATTGAGTGTTTGGTTACTGGTAAACGGCATAGCTGTCCGGTGTTAGTTAGGAACTGGTGAAAAGTTTAGTTAGTGCTCCACAATGGAGTTAGGCTTTTGTTTGCTTATTTGTTTATTTTCTGTCTTGTACATAATAAACATACAGGTACCAACCTGTTTGAATACAGCCACCAAAACATACACACACTTTCTCCCCTGGCACTGAAATGTTCTTGCTGTTTCCTGCAGTATATTGCTTACATTTGACCCTTTTCACTTTACACAGTCCCACACTGTGTAGCTGAATAGTAATGAAATTCCTTAAATCCTCAAGAAGCCAAAGATGTAGAAACCAATTGATTTTCCCACAGTATGTTCACAATAAAGAAAATCTATCACTTGTTTTAGTTTTCAGAACGCTGGACAAGTTACGGTACACAAATGTGTGGGTGATGAAAGATCTAATGACTAGTACTAATTTGTAATTCAGTGAATTTGTACCGACAGCAATTAGATTTAAATAACTGGAGTTGTTGCGAAGTTGTAGACACATGTGTTATCGTTTTACATTAAGTTAAATGTATTACTGATTTCTGGTACAAAATATATATTTTATCACTGCTTCAATGTGTTTTCTGTTAGGTTATATGTTATGTGCTTGTAAATGCTTTAACACATATTTTAAAAGTTGGATTCTATTTGTGTTTTAGTCAAAAGGTTAAACACAAGTTTTTTTTTTTGTTTGTATTTCTTGTAGTGCAGCCATGACAACAGGTATGTGAAGTCCTAAACAAATTCAGCATACTATCCAAATGATGTATTTTTGACTTATAAAGAAAGTGAGTGCTATCCAGCTATGAATCTTTAATCGCAGGCTCCAATAGAGCAGGCAACCAGCTGCTTTCAGTAATTATGTATTCACATTTTGCAACATAGTTATACTTTATCTTGTGTGGTTCAAAAAAGTGTCACTTTGATTGGCTTATACCACAATTTTATATGGAACTGGGAGATGTGAATGACAATTAAACGCCTTCTATAATGTAGAAATAGTAAGTGCTACTGTAGATTTTTAAAAATAATTTGTCTAAAGAATTCTCACTGAAGGGTCATCAAGTGGCCAATTGGTGTACACGGTGACCTCTACTGTCAGGAGGGCTGCTACTGGGTTCCCTACCGGTCAGGTGCCCGATGAGCTCAAATGGACACCTGCAGGTCCGGACTTTGTCTACAGTTGTTACATGTCCAAATATAGATATTGTCACTGGATGTTACCACTATGGTGTAAAAGCTGGACATGGCACAATGGTATTGCATTTTATCACTGCCATCAAGCCTGTATGAACTGAGGTAAATACAAATAGCACCTAAGGTAAATGTAGCATAAGCAAGAAAATAAACCGAATTGTGCTTAATATTTAATATTGTCACAGTGATTTTCAAAAGTTGCACACATTTTTTTTTTCTCGATGAAGATGTAAAACATTTTTCCGCCGGAGGTTTCAGACTATGAAACAACTAATGAAAAAAATTTACATAAAGTTATTAACTGTCAGTTCTTGAGGTCTGCTTAGATGTCTGCACACTCCATCACTTTTTATGAGAGTTGACCAAAGTGTCAGAAAAGCCTTGAAGCTGGCAATTAATTATTCAAATGCCATTAGATAACTGACTAAACTCAAGAGAATAATTCAGATGTGCTTCCCTTAATAAGATTTGGGACAAAAAAGTGAGAAAAAAAAACTCAAATTGGGACAATCTGAAAACATTTGTAGGAATACTGTATTTGTACCTAACCACACAATGTGTTTAAGACAGCTACTAAGTTTATTCATTGTCTGTAAGTCATACTATTTATAACATGGTGATCACTTTCTGCCGTTGTACTGCTTATGATCTAGGTGTGCTGCTCTTGTAAAAAATGCAGCCTTTTGTTATTTTTAATTGCAAGTCCTCTTGAAGAATTTGAAAGCAGTAACGCTAATAGGTGTTGGCTACTGATACAGTAGTCCGATAATTGTGTTGGCTATCACGTTACCTACCCATCATTTCTTGCCTAATGTCTTATTACAGTTTTATTACAGCCGCAAGAGACTATATAGCTACAGGTAGATTGTATAGTATGCCCTTCCTGGTTAGGAAAATTGGTTTTGAGTTGTCAGTTCTCCCATACATTTTTGCCCATTGAAATTCAATATCAACCTGCTATGCACTTCTGTACACTATATATTTCTCAAATGTATATTTCTTGCACTTGCATTTCGCTTGGATGAAATTGTCTGATGCTTCCCTTAGTAGCTGACATGCTTTTGCTTTGACCCCAAAGGCAGTGCTGTGGTTAAATGACAAAGGAAGTGTAACTATAACTGACTATCAAAACGTAAGGCAAGCAAACTGAGAACCTTCTTTAACCTAGTGTAGAACCAGATATTCTGCCGCTTTTATTGGATTTTTATGACCAAATCTTTATTCTGACAGATAATTTTTCTCTCACCTATTTACTGTTTCTTTTTATTTTCTTTATTGTACCCATTGATATAATTACTATGCTGAGATTTAACAATCAGCCTCCATATGCCCAAATTGCTGAAAACCAATGTCTAACATCTGTTAATTTAATTCAATTACAAAAAAATCCTACTAAATATGGTAATTATTAAAATTACTATTAAGAACATGTTTAAAGGATATAGTCTACAAGTTGTAGTGAATCTGTCAGTATGAGGATTAAAGGGTTATATACCACATTAGCTCTAGCATTTTGTAGCAAGGCAAAGAAATGCATGCATGGGTCTGCCAAGTTGTTAAATAATATTATTTCTGACTTGTAAAAATAGAACACAATATAAAACGATTAGCATATTCTCAGTACAGAAAAAAATGACATGTGTTTATTAAATAAGCAAAAAAGAGGTGTTAATACATGGCTGAGTTTCATATGCAGTCTTCTATCTGTCACTTGAATCTATGCAGTGTTTTATGCAATATATCAAAAAGAAAAAAAAATCAAAGTGGCTGCAGGAAACTAATTTAATGTCTAGCACAGTCAAAACCAAGATTTCTTTATTTGTAGCAACAACACTGTTAAATCAGAAAATTACTCTGGGCCCCTTCGTCTTTTTTTATCATAAATTGTTGAGTGCAATGGCTTGTCTCCTCCACTTTCCACACTGGTCAGGACAGATTAAGAACTCCACCATACCACCGACCAGTCTCAGCATACCATTAGCATATATATGAGATTTGAGACATTTTCTAATATTCTCCAGCAGAACTCATCTGTCAACCCTGGTGATGAATTATAAAAACTCACCAGCTTGTTTTAAAAAAAGAATGTTCCTCCCCCTGGAGATACTGATTCACCTTTGGTTTCAATTAAAAAATATGGATATCATTATCTATCTATCTATCTATCTATCTATCTATCTATCTATCTATCTATCTATCTATCTATCTATCTATCCTGCACACCATTCTTGCAGTAAACCCTTATCTCTGCATGATAGATCCAAGGGTCTCTGACAAATGCCCTTTTATGGAGCGAGAGAGAGAGAGAGAGACTATGTTCCACTGTTGTGTGTCTTGCCAGAGATTGTCCCCACTGTTTGCAAAAATACAGTCCTTGTTCGAGGGTCTTAGGATAGACCTTTCAGAGACTGTGTTTGTTTTTGGTGAACCATACACAAACGAAGGAAAACTATATGCAAACTAGCAAACTTCATATTGGAACTAGCTAAATTAGCAATTTTAAAACCAGGAAGCACAAGGTGCATGGGACTGTAACTGCTGATGCCCTTGATATTTTTAGAGTGCTGGTTTTGGCTCAATTTTAATTTTTATTCCATGATGCACAACTTTAACGCCCTTGGTATGTGGGGTGAGTTTGTGCATGTAAATGAGGAGGAAACACTCGAATCATCTTTCTTTTTGTGATTTTAATATACTCTCTCTACATTTTAGGGTGATAAGATAATCTAATTGCATTTTATATCTGAAATGGTAATAGTAACATTAATGTGTTTTTGCTATTTCTTTTAGTATTGGTTCAAATAAAATATAATTTTAAAAAGTAAAAACGTATCTATCTCTCTCTCTAGAAAGAGAGAGGTATTAGGGTTTTAATCTTGTCATTTTCTATTGATTGATTAATCATATGAGCCATTAATTTGCTAGTGATATTAAACTGTATTGAAAGGCAATTACAAGTAATACAAGTGGCGTAACTTTGGTTTCAGAAGTAGGGGGACAGTTTCTATAGCTGAAAATTAATTTATCTAGGTCTGGGACAAAATCAAAACTTTGACAACCCGCTAATCACTTAACAAAACTGTATTTAATAGTGTTTTATTTTTATGAGTAGAAGAAATAAGATACTTACAAAAAAAAGAAAACGCTATTACAGTTTTGTTAAGTGCGATATGAGGTTGTCAAAGACTGATTGGTCGAACCTAGGTTACAATAAAAAATAAACATTTATTCATTCAAATTGCCAATTTTGCAGTCGAGAACTCCCTCTTTGGAGGACAGGTGGGGTATTTTACAGACATACGACAATAAGATCCCAATGTTTAAATAGAAAATATTTATATAGTATTGAGACCATAGACATCAGAAATGGTATCAGGATTAAAACATTTTAACAGGGCCATGCTTTCTCTTCTCTGCTTGAGATAGACTATAATGCATTGCGTGCCAACACTGCCTCAGTTGATTGGCGTTTTCCACTGGGTCCTAGAGGAGACTTCTGTACTAACTAGTGATTATACAAATAGATTATTGATAAATGAAAGTTGTGGTACTGCTGCAATGTGAAGGGGGCATTTCCTTGATGTTGAGAAAGTGAGGGGGACATGTCCCTCACGTAAATTACTCCTATGAGTAATGCAAAGTATTAACATAATGCTACATAATGCCAGCTAATGTTTAATATACATACATTTACTTGTAATTTGAAGTTTAAAAAAAAAAAATTCCTTACGTGTAATTGGAAGTTAGCCAAAGTTAGTAATTTAAAATACTAACTTAGTTTTTAATTGCTGTTTTTGCTATACCGTAAGCTTTCAAGTTTTAGACTAACAAAGGTAAATTACTAAGAGCTATTTTATTTAGGTGAGCTGAAGAAAAAGTATGATATAGCTGTTCATTTTCTGATAGCGTTTGAAAGAAAGATGTTGGAAAAAAGAAAAATCAGCTTACCTGAGACTAAGATGATACAATAAACTTTTAGTACTACAGTGAAAGTAAAGCACCAATGAGCAAATGTTGCAAGTTGTAGTCCTTTTTCATTCATTCTGAGAAATGTGAAATATTTCTAGTTGCCCTTTTCAGGATTTCTTGTTTCGACAACCATTTTTTGATACCACACTCAGGTAGACAAGAATACCTGCCAGTATAATATCACATAATCAGGGCTTTCAAAATAATAAAACAACAGTTTGTTTATGAGAGGATACCAGGACACTCTTTGAAACATATTGTATCTTTTTTGTGTGTGTGTGCACAGAAACTAATAGATATAACCACGGCTAATTCTAGGGCCACTATATTATTTGCTGGCAAGAGTATTCTCCATTACAAGTGATATAATAGCACCTGAAAAGTATTTGTTACAGCCAGAAGCTCTGGAAAACCTATTCATGGAGTTATACTTGTACACAGTGTGACTTGCAGAGTGAAGAAGGCCTGCATTAGACAGATAATTGGATTAAGAAAAGGAAAAACATCTCTTATGATCTGTGAGTGCATTATTGTGCATGCTGCTTTTTTATACAATGTCAGTGCTAAGCTATTGCTGGCACGGCTAGTTTACCTCTCCAGATCAAAAAGCTACAACTTGTAAAATATACTGAAAACCACATGGATGCTGGGCCTCGCCCAATATCCTAGCATGGTTCTGAACACGTTTCTGTGCTGGCAGATGTATTGCCCTTTGGATCATTATATAATACTATTTAGTAATAGTCTATAAGGAGTTAAACCCTTACTTGTCCAGTTAGATCACAGTTAAGTCATTCTTAAAAGGCTAATAGAAATATACAATGGTGTTTGTGACAAAACTCTTCTGGTTAATAACAATATTGCTACCCATGGATGTAGAAGGAAGAAAGACGACTCAAATACTGCAATTATTCTATGTTAGTTAATGAAAAGTGTTTAGCAACAATGTATTGTACTTTTAACTTGATGATAATAATAATAATAATAATAATAATAATAACTTGAGATCAACTGGCACCACAATACGATTTACTGTTGATAATGGGTTTAAAAATTGTGAAACTTGTCATAAATTCACACTTTGTTTTATTAAATGCAGCAGTTAAGTGCTAGATATTAGTACTGGAGGCCAATACAGTACTTTGTTTCATATACAGTACTGTTAACCTTGTTCGATAGACAACAATAGAAGCCAGATTCTGAATTTCATTGGTCCTTGGTTTACAGTTCGTTGGTGTCCTGTGGTATGCCTCTTTACTGTAGAATATGTAGTATAGCTGATGGTGGCAGCTGATATCCTTTCTATCCAATATGCGCAAAAGAAAAGTTGGTTTAGTATTGCCATGACTAAGGGGAACTGAAGGATAGATACATTCTGGATTTCAATATCAAATACCTGTATTTTATGCCTTGCACCACAATCAGAAGCTGTACCACTTCTCTCAACTTTGCATCATGCATGGCAGCATTTTTGTCAAATAAACCTTATAGGCATATGTTTTATTAAATGCTATTGGTCGTCCAGTAATGTTAAGAGAGAATCTGCTCAAAATATTGTCACTTAAGTATGGACCAGTTCCATTACAAACAAGTTTTAACCCTTTGCGGTCCTATGTCGGACCTAGTCTGACATTGCAATTTTCCCTTTCCGGTCCAATGTCAGACCCTGTCCGACATCATCAAAAAGACGTAAAAAACAGGTCTCTAGTCGTTTTTTTCTCAGGAAAAAGCAGAGAAAACCATTCATTGGCCGAGTGAGACCGATAGGAACCGAGAGAAGCCAAAAAAAAAGAGGCGTATCTCATGAATACAGATAGCCCCGGCATCACATAGATAACACGGATATAAACAAACAAGATAGCTGCTTCTGCATCCAGCACTCAGAGAATATCACAGACATTTGTAGAGCTTTTTTTAGATGTTATAATAATAAGATAATGACTTGGATCACATTATTGAGGAGTTTGGTGATAAAACAAGTGATCAGGAGATGATTTATCGGTATGCACTACTATGAAGAGGTATGTGAAAAATACAGCGAACGAGGGGTAGGGCGGGGCGGCGCTGGAGATGCAGTACTGAGTGTCCTGTTGATATGCAGTGCCTTTTAAACCTGTTTTACTGTGAAAAAAATACTTTTAAACAGCGCGTCTAAAATAAAGTAAAAATAAATTGGACCTGACGCGCTGAATAAATGGAACGCTACGGGTTTTTAATGTTCCCCACTCAGTTTGCCCAAAAGGGACCATGCTCTAAGGATCAAAAGAATACTGAAGACAAAACTCTTAAGATTCAAAAATCATTGACTCAAAAGTACAGCTCTGGCCAAAAGTTTTGCATCACCTAAAATTTTAGGATTGAGACATAATAATAATAATAATAATAATAATAATAATAATAATAATAATAATAATAACTCTAAGAACATAATTTACATCTTTTATTTAACATCATGTAATCAAAGAAAATACATAATTATATTGCAAAAGTCTACCAGAAGCATAATAGTAGAATGGTATTTCATGTTAGATTTCGAAATGTCACATTTTTAAATTTTTGTCAGTTTTTCATTAAATATATGGAAAACTACAAAGCAGTATGTAATTCAATATGTTACCGTAACATTACATGGGAGGTTTCATTCAACTTTATGAAGCAACATTAGTTAATTATATATTTAATAATATAAACCTTTGGCCATAGCTGTACTTTGTTATATTTAAACACATACATGCCAATAGGATTCTTTTGTAATTCCCATGCATGCCAAAAATTACAAATTAGCTTGAATGAGTATGCAACAAATGTATTTATTTTAATAATGCAAAACCTGCATTATTTTAAAGTATAAACTGTAATTGGTTTACTTATTTAAAAAAGAAAAATCCCCCAAATGTAAGCCAGGAGTGTATTTGGCAAGTTACCTTTACACAACTAAAAATACAAATTACATAAATAAAATGTAAACAATAAAAGAAAGAAAAAAATAACTCAGACAAGACTGTAATAATATCCTTAATAAAAAATATAAAAATAAACAAAATACATGCACAAGTAACAAGAACCAGTATACTCAATTGTACAATATACAGAATTATCTGCTTAAATGAAAAAACACACATTAGCTCAGTGCTTCGCGGTATTGAATCAGCAGCTGAAGGGTGACAGGAGGTGTAAAGCTTTAAATTCGAACTCTCGCAAAAATGTTCCCTATGTTAATTAAATGACTAAAAAGTGCAGTAGCCTGTATCCTAAATTAATTGCTTTCTATTAGATTACACTGCCGCAGATAGCCCAACTGGTATTATTAACATTGTTGTACATTCTCCTACATTCAATTTTCCTAAACAGCAATATATATATATATATATATATATATATATATATATATATATATATATATATATATATATATATATAATAATAATAATCTTCTCTTCTCGGGAACGTTCAAAATTTCTGTCAAAGCGTGTTTCAGCTTTGTTAATTAAATAGGCAAAAGTGCAGTGGCCTGTATCCTATTTCTATCAAATCCATAATTTAGAACATTTATAACAACCTGCTATTAATACCGGCTTTGCAGAAATTTCTATTCTTCAAAATATGATTCTACATGGTAATGCAGAGAGGAAGTCTAGATCTCTGCCAAGAGAAGTATTTTATGCTTTTGTTAATTAAATGAATAAAAAGTGCAGTAGGCTGTGTCCTATATAACAACTTTCACTAATAAAAAAGTAATAGACAATCTTCTGCATTCAATTCTTTTGAATACTATTATACAAGGTAATAGAGTTTTGAAATGGAAACTTCTAGATGGCTGTCAGAAGGAGCAGTCCTATTTATTTTTTTTTTTTTTGATTAAATGACTAAGTGCAGCAGTCTGTATCCTATCTCAGCTATTGCATCTATTGGATTGGATTATTTTACATTTTGATTGAAATGATGTCACAAGGAGATAAAAGCGGGCCCTGTCGTTGTAATTGAATCAGCCTGGGTTGTTTATTCTAGTGATCTACAGCGGTGATTCACATGTCCTAACATCCGATGCATAAAAGATTCACTGTTGTTTAACACACTACTGATTAGATCTATTTAAAATGGCAAAACACGAGTGTTTGCTTTCAGAGATGTGCAGGCATAAAGATAATGAATGTGAGATGAGAGGGGAGTGGTGTGTGTGTGTGTGTGTGTGTGTGTGGATGCACCATCTGCTTAACTTTCCATGTGTGACCAAAACTTTCAATAAATAAATTTCACATGGCATGAGTGCCAGATGCAAGCAGGGCTTTGATTGACAACGTTTAAATAACAGTTAATAGGAATCGGCAAATGTAAAAGGTTATCCTGCTGGGTTTCTCAAATGGCTATTCTATTCAAGAATTTATCAAGCCTTTGTACTCTGCATGTATTGACTTTGCAATGCAATTTAGATATACAACTGCATTGATAGGATTTCATTTTGTGGTTCTTTTTCCGCTCGTAGTCTTATATTGTGTAACTAATTTAAATAGTTGAGTTGTGTGCTACAAAACATAAAGCAGTGAATAATAAGGTTTTAAATCCATTTCCTGGTCCTCCATTTCCTTAGGTTAAAGATCTTTTGATTCTTTGCTTGTTTTATTTGTATAGTTCATGGTGTACTGTTGCACATTTTTCAGGTACAATGCTGTACCTAACTAAAAATTACAGAAATATTTTCTTTTTTCTTCCTGGTATCTAACCACTTCATGTGTGGTAAGTCACATGACCTGTATGACCAGTAGATGAGTGAAGTAAGTTGAGCTTCGCCATTGGAAGTGATTTTGTACCAGGAAGCCACAACAACTTTTGCTTCAATACCATTGTCTGCATATTCGAAGTATAAAATACAAGCGAAGAACCAAAAGATATTCAACGTGAGAAAAGGATTTTATTGCTCATGCTAAAATAAAGTCACTTATAAATTGTTTAGTATACCATATAAAATATATATATATATATTTTCCACAGTATTGGGAAAGCAGTCTTACTACTGCATCAGGAAAACCTTTTATTTTTGTATATAATAGTACTTAATCATTGTATGCTACATATTTTGTTTTGGTCCCTTGGGCTGATAATAAAATTATTATATTTGTTTATTTAGCAGGTGCCTTTATCCAAGGCGACTTACAGAGACTAGGGTGTGTGAACTATGCATCAGCTGCAGAGTCACTTACAATTACGTCTCACCCGAAAGACGGAGCACAAGGAGGTTAAGTGACTTGCTCAGGGTCACACAAGGAGTCAGTGGCTGAGCTGGGATTTGAACTGGGGATCTCCTGGTTACAAGTCCATTTCGTTAACCACTGGACCACACAGCCGCCTATATAAAATGTGAAATAGAGCACTTTATGGCACAAACACGTTATCTCTGCTTATTTATATATAAGCAAAAACTCTATCTATAATAGTAATTTTATCTTCACTTTTTTTTAGTTCAACCGTTATTAAGCAGTTTTTTTTTTCATCTAAACTCTGAACCTGACTGGTTTGGTGTTATGATGTATTATTAGGAAGTTACAGGCAATTTACAGCACACGCTTTGACCTTTGGATTTCATTCTGGGTCAGTGTAATACCTACATTTTATGAATAAATAAATACATAAATAAACCTTTGACCTTTTATTTGGGACAGAGGAAATGTTTGAGTGATGGTATTTACTTCACCCCTATGATTACTAACATTTGTTATCCAGGATTAAGGTCAGCAATCTCTATTTCACATTTATTAATTTATGAATAAAACTAAAACGTAATAACAAAACTAATAATAATTTTCAATAGTATATTCTCAAAACTTAAATTTAGAAAATCCCATTGTAGATTTAGATTTATACCATGAGTTATTTTTCTATGATGAGTTATTTTTATATTATAGTTATCTTTTTGTTACGTTTTTTTAAATGTATTTGTACATACAAATGTTTAAATTACTGGTTTTTAGTTACTTTTATAGTGGTATACTGCTAAGGTAGCAGTACAATCTTTTTTTATTGAAATTTTGGCCTACAAAAAGTTTAGGTAGTTTAGGTATCCTCTATGACGCAGATTACTTATACTGAAAACTGATCAAAATCTGATTGCTGAGCCACTACAGTTTATCATCGATAGTAAATTAAGAACTGTCTTCAAAACATAGTGCATCTTATAATATGGTACTTTGTGACTACGACAGTTTATTTAGTTACCATAGGAATGGAATGTTTTGTGTACTTGGAGAATTCAATTGTTCCAAAATTCAGACAGTAACACAGTTACATTTCGGCTTATATCTGAAAAGAGAGGATTTATAGGTGTTGAAAGCTGGTGGTAATCTAATAAACAGCATCGACTCTTCAAATCTATTTTCAGAATTACCTTGAACGTGGTCTCTTTCAGCAACATTTATACTGTAGGTTCAAACACAGATACAGGTAACCAACCCTGCCTAATTAAAGTTATTGAGCTGGCATTCTGTGGTTTTCCAGTGACCTGTGACCAGGGTAATCCATAAATAAAAACATGTGGTCTTCTATCAGTTCCCTAAAACGAATACCCAAGTCCCTGGCCATTTTGGTTTTCTTGATAACCACCAAAAAACATAGCATTTGTCATAGAATCTGTGACCTTTGTCTAAATTCACCTATATATTACAATATGAGAGGCGTGGATCATCTGTTTTAATCCTTCATGTTTCAGACATGTATGAACAGTCATAATCAATCATCTCCATTACTGGACACATAATTTGCTCTGAGAGCTTTGGCCTTTGCACCAGAATATAGATGTTATTGTCTCTTGTAGCCTCCTTTTTTAACTTTATTTTAAATTGTGACTTTGTTACTACATTCCCCATATAATTGAATTAGATGTACCATTCTATCACCTTCATTAGCATTTTGTAACAGTATATTATATAAATGTAAGCAATAAGGCACGACAGGGTGTGTGATATACTCTAATATCACCATGCCTCGGGTGCGTTGCAAATCACGAGGCGAAGCTGAGTGGCTTCAACCACCCAGGGCGTGGCGATATTAGAGTATATCACACTCCCTGAAGTGCCTTATTGCACTTATAAAAGTTAAGAAATTATTTAAAACAATGCAGGGCACAGCAGAAGAGATGATACCATCATACCTGAACATATTTATGTGGAGAGAAAGTTACGGCTGGATTGTCTAGAGCTCAGATAACAGCTGCGCAGAGGGTGGGACCGGCGACAGCAGGCAGGGCAGGAGATGCAACCAACCAGAGGAGAAGAACGTACATAGAGGCAGTGGCAACAAAACATCCATTTAACCACCACAGTCTATTTTAAGAGCAAGCCAAATAGGTACTGAAGGAATTGCCAGAATGCGTTTATAAATACACTGCATCAGGCCACACAGCTGTGCAGGGAGTTGGACCTGTGGCAGCAGGCAGGGCTGAAGATGCAACCGACCACAGAAGAAAGGACAGAGATAGGGGAAGCAGCAACAAAACATCCATTTAACCACAAAAGTCTCTTTTAAGAGCGATTTAAAAAGCTGAAAGTTTAAGATTATATATATATATATATATATATATATATATATATATATATATGGAAACCCTGTAGTTCAGGGAGAACCAGTTTTGAATTGATTTGAATACTTACTTTTGCCTTTTTTCACTACATTAATTAATCATTGTTGTCCGATTCAGACTCCTTCAGTATCTCACGTACACTTCGGTTTCCCAAAAGGTCAACATCTACATAAATCTTGTCAGTCATGTTCATTGCGAAATTCTACTGGTGTATGGATATCTATCAGTGACTTGCACCTTTTTGAAAAGAAGTACCGACTCATGGTGTTATGCTGTAATATCAACATCCCCATGTGACCTGTTTTGACCAATCAGGATAGAGTATTTAAAATACCCATTTTATAAGTAAGGTATAAACCACAATGGGCCTGAGGCATAAGCCAAGGGCCTTTAACCACTCCAGAAGTGGTATGTATCATCGGAACTGCACGGCCCAAAGTCGTTTATACTACTTATAACACGACTACCTGTCATTTGGGGGAAGAAAAATTATTAAAATAATGAAAACACATTATAAATTAAGACAAAACCAGAAAGTTTTATTGTGTATACATCCGCAGTGTAATATAGTCCCAAATGTAATGAAATTTAATTTAATTTATTGTTCACTTATTGAGAGGAACGGTAGTTTCTCATGCCAAGTTATCAGCGAGAAATGCCAGAGACTCCATACAGCAAAGATAGTTTACGTGTCTTCAGGGTATTGGTGCAGTGAGAGTAAATCAGCCAAAAGCACCAATTCACTTTTTAATTTGTAGTTGCCAACACTTAGGTGAAATGTAGAAAAAAATGTAAATAACTGTCATACAGTAAGAGAAATAAGTTGCCAAAATAAGGTAAAAATGTCCTCCTTTTTCTCCCAATGTTTTTTTGCAGACCACAGGCACTTTTTTTCCATGCATATTGTTTCTTCTTTCTAACTTGTATCAAAAACACAAGCTAAGTTAGAAGAAACAATTGGGGCAACCTCAGCCAGCACCAAGCAAATGGGCAGAACTGTAAAAGCGGTGGGGGTCAAGGTTGCCTCAATTGCTTCTACTAACTTGGCTTGTGTTATTGATGCAAGTTCAATCCTTCTTTTATTGTGCCTGAAATTTCCAATGTGTTTTTGTTTTAGATTAAAAATAACAATAACACACAGCGAGAGGCAAGTACACCTCAATAATAATAACTGTGGTGACTATTCTTCTCAGGAACTAAATCAGAAAGAAAACAACAACCTGCTGGTTTATGTCAGTGATAACACTGTGATCCATTAATAATAATAACTCTGTGGCTTCCAATACGGAATGCGTTATATACTGTTATTGCACAGATATAGTTTCTTAGCAAAAAGATACAATAAGTAGGCTTTATTTAAAAAATAAATAAGCAAATAAATAAAATAAAAATAAAATAATGTGGAGCACATTAAGTAGGTGTGTTTCCTCCTTTGAATGAAATATTTCCTTGGCAGAGGTTGCAAATTCTGTTTTCTCCTGCTTGGTAAAGAAATTCCACTCAATGCTTGCTGCATGACCCAGCTACGCTTCAGGTTCAGCTCACAGACAGATGGCCTGACATTCTCCTGTAGAATTCTCTGATGCAGCAGAATTCTCCTGTAGCAGAATTCATGGTTCCTTCAATGATGGCAAGGCCTCCAGGTCCTGATGCAGCAAATCATCCCCAAACCATGACACTACCACCACCATGCTTGACCGTTGGTATGAGGTTCTTACTGTGGAATGCAGTGTTTGGTTTTAGCCAGACATAACAGGGCCCATGTCGGCCAAAAAGTTCCACGTTTGACTCATCTGTCCATAGAACATTGTTCCAGAACTCTTGAGGATCATCCAGGTGCTTTTTGGCAAACCTGAGACTAGCATTCA